>LLKJ01001547.1:0-12413 GCA_002242865.1 Clarireedia sp. CPB17 | reverse complement strand
ATCTGATGGGGTAGGTGGGGAGGGTGTATTGAAGATGAGAATGCAGATGCAGTTGGTAGAGGGGTAGGTGCAGCGGGGAATGCTGTAGGTGGAATGGGGCCCGTCAACCCAGTTGCTGGCGTCGGAACTGCTCCTGGCTGCGGTGGTGGGGGAACGTCGGAAGATGCATCTTTTATCGTGCGTGTTGGTGTTGGCGCTGGGTTTGGTGATGGATATGCAGGGAGGTAACGTCCGCCTGCACTAGATGATGAGGAAGTGGGTGCGGGCACGCTTGCACCAGGCTGTGCTGCTGCATACAATGTGTTTGTTGATGTGGAGGTGGAGGTGGGGTATGCGCTTGTTTCTGCAGGTGAAGTGGAATGTGTAGAACCTGATTGCGCATTGATGGGTGCGTTTGTATGCAACGGGATGCCTGACATGTTGGTCGTCTGGTTCGTGTGGATGATATTGTCGCTAATAGTATTTGTGAGGCGATTTCGTGTGTATGTGTGTATGATGCAGAATGGTTCTGCGTCGGAATATGGTCTTGATATGGAGATACCTCGCACGGAATGATATGTTGGCAGATGTGAGGGATGAGAAGTTGGTTATTGGTTGGAATGCTTTGCAGATCGAACTCTGCAGTCTGACAAGGCAAAAAGTGTCTAGGTGCAGAAATTGGTAATTATCATATTATACCTATCGATTCTTTGTTCCGAGATTGCGGTGAATGATTTGTGTTGTTGAATTGATATTGTATTGTTACTCTACTTCATATAAGTTACAAGTTCCGTTTTGGTGTCCTCAAGTATGCTGATGTTTATATTGAATGTCTGTCCGGTCATGCTGTGATGACGACGTTCGGACACAAAACGAGAGATGATCTACACATGCATGGCATGTACACCCGTACTCTCTCTAAAAAAGCGCCAAGAACCAACAACAAATCATCTGCTCTGCATTAGATATTAGATATATCGACAGTAGCAACTCTTTGTGCTCCAACCTCTTACTTCAAGCCCACCTCCAGAGCAAAAGTTGAAGAAAAGGAACAGAATAACCCAGAAACGAGCAAGTAACAAAGGGAGCAGCTCAAGTCGTACAAACACGGATATTCCAGCTCTGACCGTTCATCCCGCACATTGCTTCACCTCAGAAAGAGGTAAGATTACAGTAGTGGTAATCTCAGTGTTACAGTCGGGGACAAAGAAACCAATCGATCAAGAACCGGGAAGCACAATAAACCTACTCTCCTGTACGAGTAGGAACTTGAGATGGGGTTCGGAACATCATGGGACCAAATCAATCTAGATGGACAGATACCGCTTCATCTACGAACACTAATCTCCTATGCTCCGTTTATTCCGTTTGTTCCGAGAGCAGACGGCATGATGTTCGCTCGGGAGCATGGTGGATATCTTCCTAACCTTGCTATGAGGTTCATTTTCGATATTGCATGACCTACAGCCTGACCAGCTCTCCTTCAATACCCGTCTACACAGTCTAACCGGAGAAGTCCTGCAGGGGTTCTTTTTCTGTTATTCCGCGGTTCTTTGTCCTACCCTAATTCTCTCAGTTGCTAGAAACGAAATCAGAACGTTTTCTCCTTCGTATGCAAGTGGTAGGAGAACCTCGCGGAGTCTCAGTTCTCTTTTTTTGTCGCCCCCTGCTGCGATGTAAAAAAAGAGGTATCTCGAGGCCACTGAGTTGAGAGGGCCGGCTACCCGAAACAGTTCAACAACACCTAAACTCATCTCCTGCCGCAGGTCACACAGAATGCAGTGGGTTGGAGACAGAGGGCTTCACGCCATCGAGTTTATTGTCTAAATTCCCATAAAGCTACTCTGACCTTATAGGAACTCATCTATATATTGTAAAAGATTTACATCACATATATACTCATTCTAGCTGCATAAAAGACTATAAATTCAAAGTTATATACATAAAAATGTCGGATACGAATTCTCTACTATGTCCAAACAATTATCATTGGCCTCCACCAAAGGCCTGCGTGTGATGCAGCACTTTAGTAATAGTGAGCTGGACGAAAGTTGATAGCGCATTATTGAACGTTCCGAGCCCTAATGTGAACATCCCCATGCCTTTTAGCTGAAGAGGATGCATATAGATCTAAAGGTTTGAGACTCGGATCTGAACATACTGTAGATCTGGAACCCCTCTTCGTTATCGCGTAAATGACCAAATTGCCTTTTCAGAGATTGTGAGTTGAGCAAATATTATTGTCGGATGAAAGTGGTGCAACTGCTAGGTGTATTCACATGTTGGAAATCACGGAGTTCATATCCAAGGAAGAATTGGAGTAGTGTGTAAATTTTTGCTTTCTGCAGACCTTCACGTCGTAGTAAGTGAATGTGATTCAAAAATGATCCAAGAAATGATTCATCTCTTTCTCTGGAGTTCCCGATAAACTCCAGCACCAACCCCAATTACCAATAGAACGGCGTTGAAAATAGCCATCATGTAAAAAGGGGCCCCGTTCGAGACGTTATCAAACAGATAGCCGCCAAGCTTGGTAAGTAGAAGTATGGCTGCACCCCCTGATAGAGAGTAAACACCTGCAATAGAACCCTTGAGATGGCTTCTGGAAGAGGCCTTGTTAGATTTTGGAGACCCCAATAGTGGTGCAGCTTCAGGTGCATCGTTTAATGGACGATTGATACTGTCAGCTGTATTATGTAGTTGTGCAGACAAGTTATAACCACCTTCGGCCCCGAGAACACCTCTACCCAAGAGACCAAGACTGCAGACGATCTGTTTGGGATGTTAATGCACAACATACTTTCTCCGGAGATTGTGCCATTTCCAGCGACACAGAAAGGTGATGTGATATTCCGATATACAACCATTACGACCATTCTCGGAGAACACTCTCCATTGGGATCGAAGATAGGCGTCCAGTTTGCAGAATGAAACACAGATAGGGATGAAAATGTAACTTAGACTTACTGCTCCAATTTGGCTTATGCCAATCAATGCAACCATGATAAATACTGCAGGGCTTCCTCCTCGGCCGTTGATGTCTTGCGGTTCAGGGCTAACAAGTTGAGCAAATCCCGTGTATCCAACTATCCCAAATATGCTCGCCCCAAGAAGTGGTACATTGAAACGGCGGAAGCGATCTGACAAATACCCGAATAATGGGGCACATAGCAGCGCAATCAATTGCGATACCCCTGTCAACTCTGCTGCTAGGACGTATGCCCTACGGCATTCTTTCTTGAGCTCGGGTGACGGGTCATTTGGGGATCCTTGGCAGAAGCCATGCCTAATAAAATAAGAGTTAATGTAGAGGGGAATAAAAAGTGATATGCCGACAGATGAAGCACGTGCGACGAATCCACCAAGATACCCAAGTCCAATTTGGGCGTCTTTAAAGCCCAAGACGGTCGAATCACGGAGTAAGATCCAATATGGCTGAAATTCTTTTGCTTCACCTCGTCCATGTCCAAAGTCGTTCGATTGCTCAGTATGGTACTCTCGGAGAGCTCGTTTGCCAAGAAGTAGGCCCCATCCCTTCCCATCCTCATCTGCTAAACCTCTCAAGCCAATGAAACAGAAGCAAGAAACTAGAAGAGCCACGACTCCGACCACGTAGAAGCTGTCCGACACCGCTTGGCCTTGAGACACCCCTTTAATCTGCGAGAACTGAGCTGGCAACGGCAGAAATACGGCCAGTGCAACCAATGCCCCGCATCCGGTGAAGACTCCTACTAAACCGGCCAATCGCGGAGGGCTGGATCCAGTTTGTTTGTTGGTTTCTGATGGTTCGCTCGGGCTTTGAGTACTGTAATTGGCGGGCGTTATTGTAGTCTCGGAATCTAGGGATCGAGTTGCAATGCTGTGACGGACATTTTCTGGCAAGGCGGTTCTCGATATGTGAGAATTCTCCGAATTGTCGGTTTCTCGGCCTGTCATCGAAGGTAGGATTGCTGTCACCATCGTGGCACTTCAGTTTCGGTTAGTATGCGGGTGTAATGTCCCTCAGATATAGACTCACGTAGCAGCTCCTCCGACCGAAAAGAAGAGCCTCGCGAGGAGGAGTTGTGGGAAGACATTTTTGGCTTGCACGAATAGGATCAATGCCACACCTACGATCGCATATCCAAGTACACATACAATCCGAACACCAACCCTATCGCTGAGAATACCCCACGCTGGGCAGGCTATCAGAGCGACCAATTCGTCACCAAAACCCTTCATTACATGTAAGTATTCAATATTTGGTGAAAATGTGACATCAATGTGGTCGTACCAAAGTGCCTACTAAGTCCCCCACGCCATCTTTGATGCCAATGAGATCGGTGATGACGAATGATACGCTGCTATTGAGAAAAACTAGGAAGGATATCGAGAATAAACAGACAGCCAAAAGATAGGTTACTGCTTGCGTATTCGTCGTTCTCGAGGAAAATGGCAGATATCTTGATACCGACATCTTCGCCGAACTTTGTATTACCCCGGATAGCGGGAACTTCAAGGGAAACCGATCAGCACGTCCCTTCAATTACTCGGTGGCGATAAAAAGGCACATTGTTTGAAGTCGTTGATATTGAATAACGAAGCTGCTTTTTCGTTTGAGCTGGTTGATGGTCGTTGTCGGTGATGATCGCGCATCCACTAGCTCCGAGCCCGAGCCCTGATGAGCTCATCAGGACTGATTATGTAATGGCTAAAACAACGCTAACAGACGGAGGATAAGTTTCTCGAATAGTACTTGCTTTTCCGTTTCTATAAACACGTACTCGTATCTGAACGCATACTTTCTTTTGGCACTCACAACCTTCTTCTTTCGCTCCTCGCATACGCACACTGTGCTGTGCTGTGGGCATACACGTCTACTTCTACACCTACCGGACACCACGGCGAAAGTATAAACAGCAATAAACTCCGGAGCGGGATAAACGCAGACTTCCAAACCCACCGGCCAGCTGTGTCAAGATGAAGTTGACTGTGCGTAAACTCTATTCCCATCGAACGAAAGTGAAGTCCAGCCAGATACCGAGGTTAGGCAACTGATCGAAACCTGCAGCCACCGAGCCATGGAGCCACGGACGCCACACCCAGTCTCCTCTGACTTCATCTTATCTCGAAAGCACCTGAGACAACGTGGGACGGACTGAACGGACTGGCGGTATCTCCAAACACCGGCTCCAGCCGAACGCTGAAAGCAAAAACCCCCAACTCTCTTGCAAGACCTTATATACCCACCCACTCACCGCAATTGTTCGCCTTACACAATAACCTAATCTAATTTCCATTATTCAATATCTGCCTCGAAACTTTGATGATGAATTTGAGGAGATATCTTGGACGCTTGCAAAGTTTTCACGTCCCGGAATCGTTGAGCCCACTTCCGGGACCCGGCGGGGCTATGATCGGGATGCCGAAATACCCATTCGAAGCCGAATCGCACCTGTTCCCCAACTCAAGGATGCTTTCTTCTTTTCCTCCTGTCTGTTTCTAACTTCCTCTTTGGTGTTGGCCTTTCTCTTTGGAGGATCCATCACGAAAGATTCTCAAGCTCACAATGGGCCACTTTTACGACGCCCATGAGAAGTGCTAATCCTACTTTTGATTTGATGGAAGACCACAGCAAGAGCATGGATTGAAGTAAGGAGCATCATGCCTTACCCTGGTATGATCCATAGAAGGTGATAGCATCGTGGCATGTTCGTTCACTCGTACGTACATTACATTACATATGCATCAGAAACATAGATACCAGTAAAATTAGAAATTTGGACACCGCTTCGTGGACCTTGTTGTCTCTGCTTCCAAGGTTTTCCTTAGTTTTGATTCCACATCTTTTCTTCTCCTCTATTACACTTCATGCATACCGCATACTGCAGTGCACCAAGATATTGAGCGCGTGATTCGAATAGAGATATTGGGCAGCAAATCAAAATATGGAATGCAGAGAGCTTGTAAAGGATGGAAGGACTTGGGCGGTCATTGTGCAAATGATACCTACTTTAAGGTGAGTAGGGGAAGTAGGGGTATGAAGGACAATAGTCATATAGGGACGATTCTAATTGACTGACCGTGTACGAGCATGCTTTACCCGGATACCTCCTTATTTGTTCCTGGGTGCTATCGTTACACACGCATAATAGAATTTTTGACAAGACAACGTCCCAACTTATCCAGAATCCAATATGCATAGGATGTGCACTGTATGGGATATGGTTTCCGGCGGGGGATCCTTGGAAGTATCAAAGGCGATGATGAAAGGCAATCGAATCATGTAGCGGTTAGGGTCTAACAACGTCTATTGGGATTTGGGATCCGTAGTTGAGTTCATGCTTCTCCGTCCTCAGATGATCAATGTGGATAAAAGATATGCATTTAAAATCGGTTCTAGTCCTCAATATGATACGATGTGATTTATAGCTGCGTGTGTCATGTATTGAGTACTTCTATATGATTGCCGTTCCATACGATAGACCCGGTCGGCTACCGCTTTATGCAGTGAACGGGACGTCACGGCCAGTCTGGACGGGTTGTGCTTCCAGCAATTGTGGAAATCAGCATCGTGAAGCATGAAAGCGGATCTTTTTGCCTCCTGTAGTGCTGCCCAGTTGACGAAAACCTGGATGCTGTTTCAGTGACATGGAAATACGACGATCAATAGTTCTACGAGACAGGGTAGTGGGATCGGTTCTCGCAGGAAAAGATACACAATTGATTAGCCGACCGTTGCAACCGCCTGATGATGATATGATTCCCAGTAGAGTACAAGATTCACGACGGTACACACACACGGGAAACGGCAATCTACCGACAGAAGCTACCTCTTTTCGATGTATCGCATGGTTCCTGCAATCGATCTGACTAGAGTGCATAAAGTTATATGCCATCGACCGCCGTTATTGGGCCAAAAGATTCCGAGAGGGAACTACCAGAACCACCAGCACCGAAAAGTACAGTTGGGGGCGCAAAACAACCAGATGATGGGGATTTCGGAAGTGATACGTCTTCTTTGTGGATCTCTGCAAGACGTGCAAGACTACTGCTAGGCTCTAGCACTACTTAGCACAGCACTTAACACTGCAAAGCACTCGGCGCTGCTGCAGGACAGCGACTAGGGAGGCGCCCGCTCATTTGCCGAGCTGTTCTTGCTAAAACGGTTTTCTCCCGACATAACTCAGTACCGTAGCTCTCGGCACGATTTCTCGCCCAACTAAGTGCTCCTCTCGACCGGATAAACTCCGAACCCACGCGGTTAGTCTGAGCCAGTGCGGTGATAGGTCGATGCTCATGCTATCGGGAAGTGGGGGAGCGATGCTTGTGGCAGACAATAGCCGTAGCTGACCAGGATGTCGAGGAATCGTCGGCTTTTGTTCCTTTTTCCTTAAGTTTTCTTTTTTTTTTTCTTTCGACTTTTCCTGCCCAGGCTCACCCCCAGGCCCCCAGGTACTTAGTTACATGCTCACATCACATCGTGACAGTTCCTCAAAGCAGCTAACCTTCGGAGATCTCTACACTCCAGAACCTACCTCCGTCCTCCGGCCTGGTTGAGAAATCCGGCATGGCTTCAATCCTATTGGAGGCGGAAGGTTGCCCGGCCGCATATGCGGCTAGGAATGATACTTTTCCAGAATCTGACCACCAAAAGACCATCAAAAAGAAAGTCCATACGTCCATAAGTCCATACGTCCACATGTCCATACTACCGCAACATGTGTCTGAGAAAGGGTCTACCCGGTCAGTGGATATTCGTATCGTAGGTGCGGTGTGCAATCAGAGGGGCAGCACATTACCTGGGCGCTTTTGCTAGATCTTGACACGTCTTCTAACCTACCTACCCAATTCCTGTGGACGGGAGGTTGTTTCTGCGTTCCAGTCTCGCTTGTCGAGGAAGGTTTGTCCTATTGTCTTGTCTCCAATGCGCTGCACAGCACACCAAACACCACACAGCACATCTGAACTCTACTGTGTGAACCTTGCTAAAACTACTAATCATGGCTAGTCCTGCGCTGAGATGCTAACAGTCTAAAAGCGATGCCTCTAGTCTCAGGGCCTACGTCGGTTGGTCCACCCCCGCCGCACTAGACTCAATATTCACACACCTCCATGCTATTCCCCAAGGCATGGCGAAGCAAGGATTTGTGGTCCCGTATCCTCTCTCCAGCGAGCTGCTCCAAGGCACGTTGCGGCCAAGGTCAGGATCTCAACCGACTCAACCCACTTTGATACCCTATCACATTGACTTTCGTCTCACCATTCACCTACATTCTTCATCTCCACTTTGGGCTTTAACTCCTTGACTTCATCTTGTGTGCCCTGGTCTCGGCCCCGCATAACCCTTTCTTCCTCCTTCCTGTCATAGTCCTAGTACTACTATCCGCATCAAAATTTCTCTTATATTAGAGGGACCTGCTCATCGGCGGTTCCGTTTCTTTCCTTCCTCATTCAGCTTTGAACACAGCCGTTGTATCCTGCTTCCACTTTTTCTACATACTACATATCCTATTCTGACTTCCTTCATAATACAATCTCAGACTTCGTGTCCTTTACTTTACTTCATTTATGCGGTAGACTTTACAGTTCATTTACATATCACATATCTATTTACCAAGTCAACACCAAGTCAACATCCACAATGTCGCCAGCTGCCATTGACGAAGCGCCACATGGGGACATTTTCGTTAGCAGTTCATATACTGGTAGCGGAGTGTCGTCCTGCTGGAAGGGAGGAGCGGTTCAGGGCATGAAAAGAACCACATTCTTGCTGGACCGACATCTGCACAAAGACTTCCCAGTGGTTGTGAGAGGGCAAGGAAGTAAACTCTACACAAAAAATGGCCGAATAATATTTGATGCAACATCAGGAGCTGCTGTATCATGTTTAGGACATGGCGACAAACGAGTTATCAAAGCCGTATGTGAGCAGATGACATCGGGCATACCGTATCTTGCGTCCGGGTTTTTCGGTAATGAAACGGTTGACGATCTCTGTGAAGATCTCATTAAAGGCACTGATCATAAGATGGCCAGAGTCTATTTGACCGGGTCCGGTAGGTTCCTTCTCCCCAACATCCGTCGGCTACGCTAATCAAAATAGGATCGGAAGCCATAGAAGCGACGGCGAAGCTAGCTCGACAGTACTTCTACGAGCAGGACAAATCTACAAAGAGAGTGAATTTCATCGCTCGACATGGATCATATCATGGAAACACCCTTGGCGCTTTGGGCTTGTCTGGTCACATTGCTCGGAGAGCGCCCTATGCGCCGTTTCTCATGAACAATGTCCATCACGTGTCTTCATGCAACCCATACCGCCAACGCTTAGACGGGGAATCTGATGCTGCATTCGTATCTCGGAAAGTGGCCGAGCTTGAAGCGAAGTTTCAAGAGCTCGGTCCGGAAACAGTCATCGGCTTCGTTGCCGAACCAACTGTTGGTGCGGCTTTGGGTTGTGTGCCTGCCGTGTCCGGATACCTGAAAGCTATGCGGGAAGTCTGCCATAGACACGGAGCTTTATTCATCCTCGATGAGGTCATGTGCGGAATGGGGCGCTCTGGCACACTGCATGCATGGCAATCAGAAGGAGCAGCGCCAGATCTTCAAACTATTGGCAAAGGACTCGGAGGTGGATACCAACCTATCGCCGCAGTTCTGATATCTCAGAAAGTCGTCAACGTCTTGTATGACGGCAGTGGTCAATTCATCCATGGCCAAACCTATCAAGGGATGCCCGTACAAGCAGCCGCTGCACTTGAGGTTCAACGCATCATCCGGTCACACAACGTCCTTGACAATGTCCAAAAACAAGGTGCATACCTTGGCAAGCTTCTCAAACAGCGGCTGGGTGACCATCCTAATGTTGGAGAAATCCGCGGCAAGGGTCTATTTTGGGGCATGGAATTCGTCAAGGACAGACGCTCCAAGACGCCCTTCGAGCCCAAACTAAATATCGCGCAGAAGGTGCACGACATGGCGATTTCGGAACCCTACAACATGACGATCTATCCTGGTACAGGCACATGCGATGGATACTCAGGCGACCATGTTATGCTGGCGCCAAATTACCTAGTTTCGAAAAAGGATATTGAACATATCGTTCGGGTTACGGAGGATGTAGTCAGGGCTGTTTTCGAAAATGTTCATAGCTCCTGAAGAGACCTCTAGTTCATTTAAGGCATTGGGTTGGTGCAATGGAAATGGTTGGTTAGGTGCAAATTGTAGACGAGGGCGACAAGGGATCAATAGCAATAAGAGGTTTTTGGCGTGACTGAGGAGTTATAAAGGATGGGATGATGGATTGTTTTTTTGTATTTCCATTTGCTTATATGTTTTGCTCCACATATTTCTACCATTTCGTTTCCACATGGTCGATGGAAATATCTTTGTACTTTGAAACCCAAGCCCCGGATTCTTACACTGATGAGTAGCTTGTTGGTGGGTTTTATGTGGTGTTGTCAGGACTAAGCTTTTACAATATCACTACCTGCAAAAAGTACGCAAGAGGAAATAATTTACCATCATCAGAAACTGATTTATGCATTCAAGTAATGTGACCACCGAGATCCCTTACCTTAATTTGGCTCGGGAGATATCCAATGAAAAGCAATTAACTTACTCATCCCACCCCTTACCTCACCATCTGCACATCATAGACGCATACACTACGGAGTATTTCTGACAAAAGACACCCCACCCAATGCGGAAAAAGAAGACAGTCCGGCAGACTGTTCGCGTCTCATGTAGCTTACGCGCAGGCTTACTTGCATGTATAGACATGACTTGCATAAGGGCTCTCTTATGCCGACGTCCATGTTCAATATCTCTTTACAGCTTTGTCATGTCATCTATGCATTTCATTTCATCTCCCCCTCCACACTCCAGCGCCGCCAGATTTCCTAAAACAAACACTACAAACCGTCTGACCTTTCCTCCCCCCAAAACTAAAACTCCTATACTCAATCTTCCTCAACACCTCAAACCTCTCCCCATCTTCTGCTTGCTCCGCTTCCCCTCGAACAAACCACTCAATTAGCTCTTCCTCAGTCCAATTACAGCTCGTAACCAGCAACACCCCACCCCTCCTCACCAACTTCAATACCCTCTCTCTATACCCCTCACAGATCCTCCTCCCCTGTTCATCCGTCTCCTCACTCAAACTAATCGCATCAAAAGTGCCCTTATCAACCACAACATCCCATCCGTGCGCCTGCCGCCCATTGAGGACTTTCGGCTCGGGCGATTCTTTCATGATATCCCATATCGTCCATTCGATATCTTGTTCTCCCTCCTTTTCCGACGCGGATATCCTTCGCGCGAATTCTATTGATTTTTCAGAGTAATCCACACCCATTAATCGACCTGTCCATTTTTTCTTCTCCCCATCTCCTTGCACCTCTTCCCCATCCTCATCCTCATCCTCGTCCTCATCCTCATCATCCTCCTCCCCATCCCGTAACCGTATCAGAAAATGTCCATTCCCCGTCCCCAAATCCAGCACACTAATCCCCGCTCTCGTTTGCCCTTCCCCTCCCAGCCCCAACTCCAACAAATCGCCCCCAACCAGCTCCTCATTCACGAACTCCATAACCTTATCCTCCGCGGACGAGTCGTCGAACCAGATCGTGCCAATATCAGAAGAGTCGAGCGTGTGGTTACTGATTTCGAGATTGTAGAGGTTATCCCAGCTATGCGGAGATATTCCATTAGTCTGAATGTAGGAGAAATAGGTCTAAGATTGCTTGCGCAGAGCCTTATGCGGGAGATGGGTATTGTGAAAGGGAAAAGGGGGGATGAGGGGTAGATGGAGGGGTAATGAAATCATGAAAACAGGTGATTTAGACCTACTATTCTTTTGTGCCTAGCGCGGAGGGCTCGAGATGTGAAAGCTTTGAGGTTTCGGGATCCATTTCAAGCTTGACAGGTATAGATGAAGAGATACGAGTCTAGAAAGCTTGTATGTAGTTTGTATGTGCTGAGTACTTCGTACGAAGAGCGAAAAAGTGTCGGCGCGGCAGAATTCTAGACGCCGACTTTGCGGAGCTTCTCTTCGCATTTCGGGATCGGGAAATATAGAGCTCCACCGACGCTGTATGCGCTCATTCTTCCATTTCTTTGGACAAACATGATCTCAAACTCATGGTTAAAGAGGACAGCTGAATACTGTATGGGCTTTGTGGGATAATTACTGATGTGTATTATCGATGTTCCCGCGCCTCTGAACCGCGAATTGTTATAAAACAGCCAGCAATGCGCCTCAACACTCCTTACGATCCCTCGAGCCTTCAGCCCATTCACAGTATGATCTGTCAACCAATACCAATGTTTCTCCAACGCCAGAACTTCCTGAGTTATACCCCGATACCAATCTAAGTTTATACGCGCATCCGCTGCGCGACCGTCCTCTAGTCTCACCGACCAATCCGCCTACTTCTTATTCCCCCCTCCCC
>LLKJ01001543.1:0-10117 GCA_002242865.1 Clarireedia sp. CPB17 | reverse complement strand
ACCCATCACCCCACCAGCGCCCACAACCTTCTCAGCACCACTACTCCCCGTCGCACTCGCCGCCGTCCCCGTCGCCGACGCCGTCCCAGTTTTCGATCCCATGCCACTCGTCTTCGTAGCCACGGCACCACTACCAGTCGCCGAAGCGCCAGTAGTGGTTGCCGAGGTCGACCAGTCTTTTGAGATAGCGGAGGAGGACGAGGATGAGTAGATGGAGGCGTTGGCGCAGTAGGTTTGTTTGTTGGAGAGGGTGGCGGCGTATTGCGGGTCGTTAGGGCAGGAGTCGAAGCAGCTGTTGGGGGATGTTAGTGTGTGTTTTGGATAAGAGATAGTACAGATAGACACGTACATTAGGACGACGTTCCATTTCGAGCAGAGACAGTTGTAGTCGTTGGTCTGGCATGCCATGGCGATGGCGCGCGTGCTAGCTAGACATGCATCGAGGACGTTCTGGCCGGCGCATACGGAGGTGCCGGGTGCGACGGCGGAGGATTGCGCGGCGGCGAGGGAGAGGAGAAGGGTGGCTGGGAGGAGACTTGAGAATTGCATTTTGAAGATTGGAGATGTGTAACACGTTTTGTGTGTTGTGAGTAGATGGATGCTCGATGTTATGTATGTGTATAGGATATATGATTTGCAGCTGGATGTGTATACGAGTCTTCAAAGCAGACAGAACAAGCAGAAATCAAATGAAGAAAACAACAGAGAATCAACAAACCGGTGCCGGGATATATATATCATATAACCTCTGCCGTGCTATCGACATGCCATTCCCCATTCATCCAATCCCCCGGACGATTAAATTGAACCACCTCACCCAATTACGGAGTAGACCCAAAATCGAGGGGTTCGTCTCCATCCCCAGACTTGGATTTAACTTATCCCCCTTTCCCTAGCGCGCATTGCAGCATTGCATTGACCATCAAGGAACACTTCGCGTAATGATTGGCTGTCGTTCCACAATCGGGCTGGTACATGTTGTACCGTCCAAATATTTTCCAGTTCCCAGAGCAACCGCTGTGCGCCAAGTGCATGCAGAACATTCTGTCTCTAGTTCGTATATGTATGAATTTCTGAATCTGCGCACGCAAAATGGTCAGATGCGCTCCGGTTTCATGCCGGAGGGAATTCTAATCATCAATTGATGAATACAATTGAGTCAAGATCGGAAAGCAGATCATGTTCGGTGTGCGCAGACTAGATTGCCTTTCGGCCCCCTGGTCAATATTGAAATCTGGAGAACGAACCCATATTTTCGTGGAGTAAACGAAATGAGATGGGCCGGGCTTTTGCACGACCACTTATTCTAGTTTCGGCAACTTTAATCTAATGATGGTTCGAGCGTCTATTTTCCCGCTGGCTGCTGTCCACAGCATTTCCCTCGATGCATGAAAGGTCCGGCCGTTAGAAAGAAAGCATTTTCATTGACTTCGGTCAGGAATGCATAAGGTTCAAAGACCGTCATCATTGGTAGAATAGACCTTCCCCCCTTCTTGGCTCCTGTCCCGAACTGTATCTTGGCAGCCATATAAAGTCGGTAAGCAATGGCAACGACAGAAAACAGAGACAAAGTCTCTCTTTCGTATCATGTGTTGTGACACTCAGATACCGCATCTTTTTTATCTGACATTTCCTATCTACTTTGTAGTGAGCTATGTCTTGATTCTGATTCAACTTTGATCACAGCATTGCACGTCTTTACGTCAGGACCTAACACCATAGCCATTCGGCTCTACTCCAAATTTTTCAAAACTAACATCAATTGGGAAAGCAATTGCTCATTGTTCCATACCCAAAAGTCTAGTCTGTCATTTCACAGGCTCACCGTACTCTTTGATTAATGTTTGTCCATCAATTAAGTCCCATCGCCGCCATGTCTGTACGCACGTAGAATTGAGACACGTGCACCGTACAGATCATACAAGAAACGTCTCTCACCCCAACGAAACCCTGAAACATAATAGACCTGTTTTCCACGCCATATCAAGGGCACTTAAACGGTTTCTGATACTTTTCCACGCTTTCCTCGAGGTGCAGATAGCTTCCATGGGAGGAGTTGTGACAGAGCAAATTAGCAGAGGCTGTGCTTCTGAAGAGCAACTGGAACATCAAGGGAGCGTCTTCAACATCTCCCCGCGGTACAATCACAATCCAGACCAAATGTCATTGAAATTTGAATGTTCTTCTGTATTATTACATATACATATAAATATATATGAGTTCTATCATCCATGCATCCATCCAGAAAGGCCACTGATCCCAGGGTCTCGGAGTCATGATACCCCTCTCCTATCATCAAGCAGTACTCATACCCCGCCCAACCCAACACCGCACCGCACCGATCAGCCGCCCCATAGTATAAAGAGTTGAGATTTATCTTTTGCCGCCGCATATATTTGCCCCGCCACCCCATGTTCCGTTGCACCAATGCAATCGCTCATTTCGCTCCATTTATAACGCCTTGCTTCAAAGCTGGTAAAATGAAGCCCCATCCAAAAGAAAAAGGCCAGAATCAGACGCCATCATGTTCTCAATGTCGTGCAATACGACAGAGCAACAAGATATTTTATTACTTTAACAAAAGAGAACCGCTCATTTTGACCAGCCAGCTGAGTCGGGAGACTCAACTACTAGCCCCAACGTTGATACCCATAATCCGCCATCGTTCGATGTGCATTAGCACGGGTATCATAAATTAAACAAAGGAAAAAATGTATTGCATCCGAGAGCAAATATCGATCAAACAAGAATAATCCATGAGGCCAACGCTAAAGTGTAGATATGGGAAGAAAGTAGACTGTGAAATCTATTGCTTAGGAGGCCTCAGTCTGACCACCACCGAGCAATTCAAGAATTTTGTTCGAGACAGCTCCTGGGTATCCCCTACTGAGCATTTCCTGAACAACATTCTTGGCGCTGGTTCTATCCTCAACGGCAAGATAAGCTCGGGTCATAGCTTCGTAAGTGCTTGGCTCTCTCTTCTCACGACCAACTGTCTCAAAGATAGCCTTGCTCTTTTTGATGTTGCGCTCATTGGCCCATCCATGGATGAGAGTGTTCGCAATATATGGTGTCATTTCGACTCCTCTTCTGGACATGTCGGCCAGGATGGATTCTGTCTCAACCACGCGGTGGTTGGCGACCATGGATTCAAACAAGGCCTGATAGAGGCAGGCTTGGGGACGAATAGAAGAATCTGCCATGACAGAGTCGAAGACCTTGCGAGAACCTTCCATATCGTGCATGACACAACCCTTAGCATGAATCAAAGACGAGTAGTGAACAGCTTCAGGCTTCTCGCCGTTGCTGCGAATAACATCAAGGATGGCTTCAGCAGCAGACATGTTGACTGGCTCGAGAGTTGCATGGGTGTCGACAAGAAGCTTGTAGGTGTGGTTTGTTGGCTGAATACCCTTCGACTTCATTCGCTCGTAGTATGCAAGGACCTTGTTCTTGTCACGCTTTGTGGTGAGGAAGAATTGCATCAAGCTGTTATATGGAGCAGGTCTAGCCTTGTAGTTTGGCATCGACTCCATCTCCTCAAAGAGCTCTTCGGCAAACTTCTCATCACTAACTCTGCAGAGAGCATTGACAATCGTACCATATGTGACGCTGGTCGGTCGGATACCAAGAGCACGCATCTCAGCAAAATAGAAGAGACAGTCATCGATGCGGCGAGCCTTTCCAAGTTTGCCAATAAGAGCATTGTAGAGGAACGATGAGGGCTCTACACCCTCAGTCTTAGCGCGGTGGAAGATCTTGACAGCTTCGGATGCTTCGTCAAAGGTCTTGGTGGATTCCTTCAGAGTTGTAATGTATAGACCGAAAGTGTTTGCAGTTGGTGCAGCACCCATATCTAGGAGTTCTTGATGGTATTGAGCAGCAAGCGCACGGTTGCCAAGCGTCAAGCAAGCACCAACCATAGCATCAAGGATCGATACCCAGCCATATCTGACAACGGCGTATTGTGGAAGCAAAGGAACATCGGAACGAGCCATGGCAAGAATATCGTGGACCAAGTTCGATCGCTCCTCACGAGCTGCAGCTGAGATTAGCTTAGCGTAGGTGATGTATCTTGGATGACGACCGGCACGACGCATATTTCTGAATCTACCCAAGGCCTCATTGAGTTTGGATCCTTTGCCACGGCTAGCCCCTCTCTCAAGTTCATCAGCAATAAGAGCAGAACCCTTGAAATCGGTGGAGGCGGCATAAGGATCAAAGGTGTCTTCATACGTAGGCGCATATACGGCAGGCTGGAAGTTTTGCTGATAAATGGCTTCGGCAGGTATATCACGAGGATCCATAATCCCATGTGACTTCATGAAGCGGGCAATGAATTCGATTCCTTCTTCAATCTCATCTGCAATGTGAGCATCGACTTCAGAAGCGGATGCTCTGATGCGAGCGAACATTTGCTCAGATTGTGTAAGACCTTCCAGGACCTGACCAGAGCCGATCATAGCGACAGCAAACATGGCAGTTGGCTCGATGAATGCAGATGACACAGGCATTTCTGCAGCTGTGAGGATGTGCCAGTATCTCTGGGCTGCGGCGACATCACCACTACGTACGCTCAAAGCTAGCAATGCCATGGTGGGTTTGGCGATGCTTGGATCAGCATTGATGTGAGAGAAGGCGGCAGCAGCAACGCTCTTGTCTCCCTTGTCGGCAGCACGCATCGAGATAACGCTCATGGCCATTGACTTGGCGGAAGGTTGGAGACCCTCAGCCCAGCCCATAGCCTCTGTGAGCATACCACGTTCGAGAAGGCCTTGAACGAAACCTTCATCGATGAGTACGTCCCGGAAGTCTTCAACATTGGCTCCATATCCTTCAACAATCCGATTGTAGAACTTTGCAGCACCTGCCATTTTATCGGAGGCGACGTAAGCCTTGATGACAGCGGCATAGATTTCAACGTCTTTGCGATCAGACAACTCAAGCTTGCCAGAATCCTCTTGAAGAGCCAACTCCTTGTATTCGTTGTAACACTCGACGGCACTGCTCAAATCACCTGACTGGGTGAAACCCTTGATCATTGGTGGGAAGGTGGCGGCCAGTGGTACAACCTTGCTAGTCTCCATGTGCTCGTATAAGCGTATCATATCCTGAACGCGACCAGCACCAGCACAGGCGGAGATGAGCTCATGATATGTCTCTGCTGGGTATGTGCGATCCGTGTGGTACGAGATTGACGCATCAAACAATCTAACAGCAAGGTCTAGTCTGTCATCTTCGGCAAGGATAGCAGACTCTAGTTCGCTTGACGGAAACATAAATTTGCCAGCCTCTTCCATTCCACCAAAGCGTACACGCTTCTCCTCCAACGTCTGTTTCAGCGAAGAAACAGCAATTGAGCGGGAAGCAATCAGTTTGATGAGAGTATTGTACGTTGCGGTGTCTGGTAGCACCTTTCGTTTCAGCATATCGGAATAAACATCAAGGGCTTTCGGTACAACGTGGATTTGTTCATTTGGAAGATGGATGGCGGCATCCAGAAGAGCATTGTAGGCGGTTGCTGTAGGTTTGATACCTGCAACAAGCATGGCCTCAAATACAGCGGGAATCTCTGCATGTCTGCCAGCTTCCGATAGCTTGGTAAGGTGTTCAGCATAGCTCAGAGATTGGAGGTCTGTGGTCGATTTGAAGGACGTAACTGAGCTAACAGGTGACTTCTCGGAACCCTCGAATTTCTCGAAGCTTGTTTCAACAGAGAGAGCCGGGGATTGGGTAGGCGCAAGTGGAGGAGTGGGAACACGTGCCGCAACGACACTCAATTCGGCCTCGAACGCAGCTTGATCCTCCCGCGACTTAATTTCTTTCTCAATGGCTGCATCAATCTTGGCAAGAGCAGCCTCTTCTTCAGCCTCGAAATGGACTTGCTTGATGTCGTCTACCGCACTAGTGCTGTAAGATCTCTCGACTTGATTCGGAGTCGCAAGTGGCGCAGGGTCACTGGAAACGACATTGCTTTTTCCTTCGCCATCCACCTGTATCGACGCGGGCTTCCATTCTATGCACTTCTGGAGTTGAATTCCTTTCTCATCCTTCGTCTGTTCTCCATTTTGCGCCTTCCAGGCATCCGAATATGTTTCTAGTCCTCCATCTGGTCGAGCGCCCTGCACGACAGTGGTGCCACTCGAACCTGGACCAGTGTGGAAAGCATTTTGGAGGCTGTACGATGGTAAATGACCGAGTTTACTTTGTCGGCGCTGTAAAGAGTGGCGTCGAGGGTTTGTTGCTAGGACTTGAGGATGAGTTGCGGCAACGACTGATTGAGCGTAACCGTGAGTGACAGATTTTGCGAATCCTTGACGTGCAAGATTCGAGTAGAGGTTGTTGTAGATGGGCATTTAGTACTGGTTTGACCTCTCAGTATCGGGAGAGAGGAGACTGTAAACAGATCGCGTTAGCATCCATTCTGCTCGTATGTGCGGCAAACTTCGCGCATCCCACAAATGCGCAAGAAGCATTTGTTGTGACTCAGGGAGCAAGCAATGCATCAAACTTACATAAATCTCAATTAAACAACGGTTGCAGGTTCATTTGACAGCGGTGCCGTCAAACAAACGCGCTGTTTAAGTTTTGGGGTGGTTCGTGGAGGGGGAGGGGAAAATTCTCTGGATGTTAAGGTTTGAAGAAAGTGCACGATATGTCGACTTTCTGGTGAACGAACGAAATATCGGTAGGTGGCGTGTAGTAAACCTAAGGTTATTCACAGGTATGAAGGCCCGAGATATTGATGAAGATAAAAAGGCAGAGAGAGTGTGTGGTAAGAAAGGTAATGAGTGCGTGGTAGATAATGGACAATAATAGGCAAAATATTCCGAGACTAAGCCAGGTCCTAGCCTCCAAGGCAATCGGTAGTACTTGGTACGGTATTCCTGCTATAGCACTAGCACAATCTTCCAGGTACCCAGGGTCTGTCGTGTGCGCGGGCGCGGGAATAAGCATGAGCCTACGAAGTAGATGACGAATACGGCAGCTGGGAATAAGGGTTCGAGATTCGAGGAACAGATATCCAAGGCTGAGTAGTTGTTCACCACCACGACGACCGTGATTGGCAGAGAATACTTGTGAAGGAATGCGCACGAATTCTCCACGGGCCAAATGTCGAATTTTCACTCTTTGCCCTGAAGGCCTTGGTTCAGTGCAGCAAAAGGCTATGATGGCGAAAATCTTCCGGCTTCGAAACGAGAGAGGTGTGACTCTTCCATCCCGCGAAAACCGTGTAAAAACCCTGTCAAACCCTAGCCCATCTAGCTTCTTTGGGAAAGGTCCGTCCCAGAAGACACGGCTTTATTTCTAGCGTCAACCTTACGATCCTCCAGCTTCTTACAGTGGGTCCTCCTCCACAAAGGCACCAGCAAGCGAGGGCAGGAACGTCTCCCATTGGCCGATGTCGCAAGTGATGATGGCTTCAATCGAAGAGCAAGTCGTGCAAGTCGTGCAAGTCGAATGAACGGGCGCAACGGGCATACGGATTTAAAAGCTGGCCTCCATCCGTTTCTTTCTAGAAATCCCGAATCGCCGGACACGCCTTCGGACCCGGGTTATGATATAGTCCGCGACTTCAACTTCCACATATCATCTCTTGGGGCCCGGGGCAAATGGTTTTTATTGTGGCATATGTGTCCGGTGGATGCTAATCTCTCTCATATCTCATAGCCGCGTTATCTCTCATCTCACTCAGTCCCATATACATGTAAAACATGAGGGATATGTGCCCGTGAGTCAGCTCCTCCTCCGGCAACAGCGACGGTGTCGATGCTGTGCCCCCACGCCCCGTAAGTGTAAGCTTCAAATTCTTCACCCGAAAAAGCCCTCAGTGGAATTCCACTCGGTCAGAGCAACGTTGAGAGCACCAGTAAATCTGCCATGGGCATTCCGAGCTCCTTCCATGGAGTTTCCCAAGAACCCTAAGGAACTCCACCGTTCTTCACGTCCTGCAAAAAAATGTGCCCCCACTCACTCACAGAAAGAACGAGAAAGAACAAGCTACTCGTCAGAACTTGTGGGGTTCCTGTGCAGTAGCAAAGCTTAAAATTGATGACTTCAGAAATCTTCGGCAGAACGGACGTTTTCGGGAGAACAAAGCAGCTAACTTCCTCCGACCTCAATCCCCCTTCACCCACCCGCGTACCGTACCTGAGGCAATCGCCAGCAGAACTCACTACCACTCCTCCCTACGCACGTAACGTAGAGAAGACAGAGAGAGAGAAAGCGACATGACGACAGCCGTTTCCGCTCCCGGCAAGGTCTTCTTGGCTGGAGGATATCTGGTTCTCGACCGGGCCTACACCGCATTGGTCTTCGGGCTGAGTGCACGTATACACGTCTTGGTCCAAGATATCGATACCAGTTCCGGCGTACAGCTTTCCGAGATCATGGTCACGAGCCCGCAATTCCGTGATGCGACTTGGAATTATGGCTACCACTTGACTGAACATCAAGGTGGTATCGATGTCACTCAATTGCAAGGGTAAGAGCGATTTTATCTTGTCTACTGTCTACCTGGTTGTATGTCGATCTGTCCTTTGCTTGATGATCCATCTCGGAATCTTTGAACTTCCCTTCTCCGTTGGGGTGCCTCTCAAGGTTCTCCTTTTCCACCATCGTCGCGTGCGACTTTTCTCCTCGTTTGATGAATCCTTCCCGAGCATATCTTTCCGATTCCTACTCATCTCTCATCTCTCTCTAGCTCCCCGTCCGCCACTGTGACTTCCCGAAATCCGTTCGTAGAGACGGCTCTGCAATATGCACTAACCTACATTTCCTGTGTGCAACCTGCCAAAAGCATCAAGCCAACATCTGTCACCATCTTAGCAGACAATGACTACTATTCCCATCCATCGTCGAAAGCCATCGCCGCCGACTCCAAACATCAGTTCATGGACTTTGGTGTTCGTCTTCAAGATGCCCATAAAACCGGCTTAGGCTCATCCGCAGCCCTCGTCACCGCATTCACCGGAGCCATCCTATCCCACTACCTTAGAGGGCAGTTCAACCTTTCTACCGACGAAGGGCGATCAAAACTGCATAATCTCGCACAAGCAGCTCATTGTGCGGCTCAAGGAAAAGTTGGCTCGGGATTCGATATCGCCACCGCTGTATATGGAACCTGCCTATACCGACGATTCTCCCCGTCTGTCCTGTCCAGTATCGGCGAAGCTGGCTCACCTGGATTTGCCACTCGTCTAAAGAGTTTGGTTGAAAATAATGATGAATCGCAGAAATGGGATGTAGAAATCTCCAAAGGCAAAGTGACGATTCCGAAAGGGATGGCACTGGTCATGTGTGATGTGGATTGTGGATCTCAAACAGTTGGCATGGTGAAGAAGGTGCTCGAGTGGCGCAAACAAGACCCCGCTGACTCGAAAGCCCTCTTTGATGAACTCCAGTCGAGAAATGAGAAATTGGCATCGATTCTATCGGCGGGCGATATTGAGGCTGCAGGTCCCGCGTTTTCTGCCATCCGTGAAAAGATCAGAGAGATGGGTGAGAAGTCCGGGGTTCCGATCGAACCTCCGGAGCAAACAGCCCTCCTGGATGCCGTTACTAAGAATGTTGATGGTGTGGTGGGTGGAGTTGTACCCGGTGCTGGTGGATATGATGCAATTGTGCTGTTGGTGAAGGATGATAAAAAGACAATGGATGATATCAAAGCATTCTTGGCCAAATGGAGTACAGAGCAGAAGAGTAACGTGAAGCTCCTCGGCGTCAAGGGAGAGATGGATGGTGCGAGGAAGGAAGATGGGGAACTATATGGTTCCTTATTCAACTGAGCCGAGTTTTTGGCTTCACTTTCGACAAGGAATTACTTAACAGATGAAATGTCCAAGAAACTGTTATCTTAGATTTATCCATTACATATGTAATCACCAGTCTATATTCAAGAGGTCTAGATTCAATGAAGTCTATGTTTAAACTTAGTTCTCTTCAGGATGCTCGAGATCTCTCAAGCTCTACCAATTCTCCTAACACAAATTAAATCCAAGTCCCTCATGTGAGAAACCGCAGTCATCAACCAAGATTTTCCCCTCAACGACAGCCAGGGGAGATGTTATTGCCTTTAATCTAATCATCATCATCTCTCACTTTCCTCACTTTCCTC
>LLKJ01001542.1:0-13183 GCA_002242865.1 Clarireedia sp. CPB17 | reverse complement strand
CTGGTGGAGGGACAGGTGCAGGGGGTGCCATGGGCAGGCCAGCGGGACGGTAGTTCTTGCCAGGTTTGGGACGAATGGGGAGAGGGGTTTCAGGGGGAGGACCGGAGGAGGAGCGTTCGCTGAAGGGGGTGATGGGGTGCATTGTGGGTTTGAGGTGGGAAGGTGGATTGGTGAATGATTAAGTGGGAGGAGGCGGTTGGTGTAGATGTAGATGTAGATGATGGTGGGAAAGGTGATCTAGAGTGTGAGTGGTGAAAGAACATGCAAGGAAGGGCAGCTTATATACACCAGTCGTCTAGGAGTTTGTTCGATGAGCTGACTGAAGGATCTACCACGATGAGATGGCGATGGACTTTGAGATAACGATGGACAATAATGACAAAGGCAGCCTGCGCATGCATACGAGCATTAATCGAGTGCCAATCGCTAACGAGGCTCAAGGAAGCTTCCTGTGGGAAGAAGAGAAACAGATTAATGACTACCTACTACGGATACATGCATAACCCCAATCACCAAACCAAACGTGCTAGTTTGCAGAAACAACAAGTCGGACATACAAGCGCTCCAGCGGGAGGGAAAAACGCATTTCAAATCGAACTGTTTGCACATAGGCAAATATAGCCTGTCCGGGCCTGACCTAACCTCCCAAACGCCTATGCAATGATGATAATATACATGTCCTGAAGTTTTTAAATCTATCTCGTCATTTAATGTGATCCCGTCAAACTTACACAATCAATTGCTCAGTCAAGTAATTACTCAATTACTGAATTACTCAATCAATCAACCAAGCAGTCATCCTACCCCGTAGAACCACTCCTCGTATCCGGTCTCGCTACCGAACTGCTGACGCTCCCGCTCCTACTATCCTTAACTGAACCCTCCTCAGCACTTCTCTCCAAGAAACCCGTCCATAGATCTGCCAACGATTCTTTGTTACCAGAAGACTCGGTGAAGAATTCAGACGATAACGTGGGCGTGCTTGGCGTTCGATGGAACGGCGATGTTGGGAGACGTAGACTATAATTTGAGGCACCGGGCCTAGCTAGACCTGCTTGCTCTTTTTGCTCTTCCGTCCAATTCAGAAGAGAGGCTATAATTTGGAGGATTTGGAACTTTTTAGGATCCGATCGGTCAAGAGCGAGGAAGTGGAGGAAGTGGTTGGTGACCAGTTGTCTACATGCACATGTTAGTACTAGGATGCACAGTTAGGCTTAAGTGTACATACCTGTCGATGCTGTCCTCCGGCTTTGCTTTCTTTAAGAATCGCAG
The DNA here is from genome assembly GCA_002242865.1 of Clarireedia sp. CPB17. Taxonomy (NCBI): domain Eukaryota; kingdom Fungi; phylum Ascomycota; class Leotiomycetes; order Helotiales; family Rutstroemiaceae; genus Clarireedia; species Clarireedia sp. CPB17. The sequence continues at coordinate 11,911 of LLKJ01001542.1, read as the reverse complement.
CGCTTTGGTAAGGTGATCATTGAGGACGATAGCTTCATGACGGAGTTTGCCAATCAGTAGATTCTTCTCCTTGACCTCTTTCTCGAATGGTAGGAGCCGATCCAACTCCGTCTGCAAAGCTTGTTTCGATGCTTCGGCCTCTACGCATCTAGAGTCGGAATCTTGCACCAACTTCTTCAAAGCTTGGAGTTGTTCTTCGGAGGTTTCCACCATTTCCCGGAGCTCCCGCCTCCTGGTCTCTTGAATTTCTTGCAAAGCTCTTTGTAGACCATCCACTGCTTGCGACTGACTATCTCGTTCGGCGACTGCTGCTTCATATGCTTCTTTCTGGGTCGAAAATTGCTCCTCCATTTCCGAAACTCTACTCTCTAGATTTTCCCGTATAGATCTCTCTTCCATGGCTAAAACTTCCCAGTCTCCCATAGCCTCTCTTGCTGCATCGGCCTCCTCTTTTAATTGCCGTGTCTGCTGCATCAAGTCGTCCCGTTCCTGAACCCAATTCTGTTGTGATAGATTGTGACGGTTTCGTAGACTTGAAAGCTCCTTGGAGGATTCGCTCAATTCATTCCGTAGTTTAGATGCTTCATCCTCCAATGCCTGAACGGTAGTTTGCAGAGCCTCGTTTTGCGATTCCAGGTCATCAATCTTCTCATTGGCCTCAGCCAATTCTTGCTTGTCCGCTTTCAACCTTTCTCCCAAGCTAGATTTGATTGTGTTGACACGTCCAAGTAACGCATGGTATTGAGATTCCCAGTGTTCTTTCGCAGATTCGCTTTCTTCCAATTCTGTGCGGACTGTGGATATTTCCTCCTCATGCTGACTTTTAATTGTGGCAATCTCCTCTTTGTGTCGCTCCTCGATCGAAGCCAATTTCTCCGAATCTTGACCATTCGATGACGAATCTGCTTCGGCATGCTTCTCCTGTAGATCCTCAAGAGATTTCCGTAGCCGCTCAACTTCCTCCCGAAGTGCTTCGCGTTCCGCAGACATGGCTTCCAATCGAATGCTTGCGTCAGTCGTATCTGACGCATTACTGATAGACCCTTCTACGTCACCTCTTCTGTTTGCTGGCGCAACGGCGTGGCCATTACTTGAGGGATCGTTTCCATATCCATTCGTTTGCGACTCCAAGTTCTCCGGGAAATGGGCATCTTTTGGCGTATTCTATGCGTGTTGTCAGAGCTTGCGCTTATGTTTGCTTCATATTGACAAATGAACAGGTGTCACTCGTACCTCTGTTGAGGGCACAGATTCCTCTACCTCCGCATCTTCATCGTCTGCAACCTCTACTGTAAGATCCTTCTCATTGTCCGGTGGCTTGGAAATTTCTCCATTTGCTTTTGATTTCGCATGCTTCTTCTTTTTGTTGTTATTCTTCTTCTTCGGTGCTAGAAGTTGGGCTGGTTAGTGGTAAGGTTCCCTTGCAACAAAAGCTATATCCCCCGCTATCAATGGAAAGCATTTATGGACAAACGAACCTGGAGAAGTAGTATTAGAAGAATCCGGAGGTTCTACGGCTGACATTGTTTGTAAAGTAGACAAGTAAGGTAACTAAAATGCGTGGTTATTTTGAACAGCGCTCTTCTGTTGGTAGGTACGTATTCGTTTTGGTAGCGTATGCTATTTCAATCATTTGTCGAGAAAGATCTCGTAGTCGCTTTAGCTTCCCCGATGTCCGATGAATTCGCAACCGCACACGCTACGGTAGCCACATCTTATCCCTGTCTTCGGTGATATGGCCCCCGTGGTCCCCCAGATTTCTGTTAACTCCACCCATGTAACAATTTCACAACGACAACCTTCGCAACATGAAATTGTACTAACGGCTGCCATTTAAAAATACGCACATGTTTGCCTATGTTCTCTCGTGTTCTGAATTGGTTTGAGAGACTTACACATGCATCATTCCACCAAACTCAGATATTCAGAGACGGGATGACGAAGCTACTTTCTATGGGCCAATTGCTTGCTATACATCTAACTACTATTGCATTTCGAGTCTAGAGCATCTCGTCTCAAAGTTCATGCTGGATATCTTTATAGACTCCTCGCATGCAAGACATAGGCCAAGGGGAACTACTGCCCCATCGAACACAGAGTCTGTTCTCCAGGCCAACATCTTAACTTATCTGCATGCTCCACATCACCGAGCCAGACAACTCGACTCTCGATAACCGCGTAGTCTGACAATGAAAGCCTTCAACGTCGAGGGCGGCATGTCCGGTTTCAACACCCAAGATATATCGACTTCAACAGTACCCCCGCATTAGACCCTCTAGATACATAGGGCCACAAAGAAACCTATCGATATCTGATTCAGACACAGGAATGACAAGGAGGAAGCACACAAAGATACCGAGTTGCAAAAAGCTCGTGACTTGTGACCAAGTCAAGAACAGCTGTGCAAGTTCCTTCTCCCGCAAGCCCGAGTGCGGAAGTAAGATACGGGACGCGGACAAACACCCATGGTAGATGATGCTGGTGCTACTCATTCCGAGAATAGGATGGTTTTATTCCGGTGAGATTCAGGGGGTTATGGAGTGAGATTTCATTTTTGGGGGGGGGGTTTGTGAGCGAGAGCATGGGCGCTTTCCAATGGACCGAGGTTTGGAACACAATGATTGTGGAGTTGTAACTTGAGACACGCAGTGAGATGATTTATGTGACATACATGATTATCTGCTCATGACACATACACTGGATCAACAATAAGGTTCCAAGTATTCTGTTTCTACTTTTCCAACCAAATCTACTTCATACCGTCCCCTACCCCCTACCTACTCATCACCTTCCCTCCCACAACCGCCTCCGCAAAACTCTCCGCCTCCCGCTGCACCACGACCAAATCGACCCTATTCTCCAACGCATTCCTCACCCCATCCACTACCGACCTATCCTCCATAACCTCCCGCGTCACATTCCCCTCCCGGACCCAATACTCCTCCACCACCGCCCTCAACTCCTTATCCCTCACCACCGTATTCCTCACCAAGCCCACCGCACCCAACTTCCCCCTCGCCTGCTCCAAGACCTTCGTCGTGCGCTCAATCCTCTCTGCCGTCGTCGGCGGATTCAGGAACGCGCGGTTCGTAGACGAGAGATACAGTAGCCAGCCGATAATCCCGTCTAACAGAGAAAGCCCAATGTATCGATAGACAATCATTTTCCAGTGAAAGAAATCCAGATCTTCCAGACGTGTAGCGCGTGAGTTGCCCTGGTACGCGTAGCTTGACGTAAGATAGATATCCAAAAGCGCCATCCCAACCGCCGCCGTCGTAGCCGTCGTCCGCCAAATAGCTCCTTCGCGGCCCGTAAACAATCCCGAAGTCACGAGCGCAAGCACACACAAATTAAACAGATGCGGCATCAGCAATGCGGGGATGGCATAGTAGAAATAGGATTTAGGATCCTCGGGCGTGCAGAAGGGGCAGTGGGCGAGGACGTCAGGGCCGAATTGGAGATAGAGCAGACGGGATTCGAGGGAGGTGAATTTCTGGTGGAGGGTGTCGTCGAGGGGGGAGAGGCCTGCTGGGTACAGAGAGGAGAGCCGGGTGAAGAGCACGTCGGTGGGGATTTGTAGCCGGGAGGAGGTGAGGGAGAAGAGGTTCGGGGGGAGGAAAGTGGGAAGCGTTTTGATGAGGAAGATTATCGCGACGAGGAAGAGGATGCTGAGGGAGCGGGAGACGGGCGTGGGGACAGGTCGAATGGGTATCCCGTGGATGGAGGGGGCGGCGCGCGCCCGGCGGTAGTAGGATATGGCTTTGGGGAGGAGGATGGGTCCGAAGAATATTAGGAGAGATTTAATTCTGGGGTGGGTGAGTTAGTTGGCTTTTTTGATGAGATCTTTTGAGAGGGAAAGGATAGATACTTACGTTCCCCAGGTTATCGCCATGATGGGCAATCTGGAACTTGAAGTTGTAGGGAGGATAAGGAGGGTTGGTGGAATTTCCTTTGGGACACAGTTGAGATCGAGGTAATGGCAGAATCCCCCTTGTCGAGAGAAAGCGGTGCCATATTTGGTTAGCGTATCCGGAGAATGTGGAGCGGCCCTCAAAAAGCTTCTATAAATTTTCCTGCGCCTGAATTTTCTTGCGGCTCACAAACAAAAGTCTTCAGGAAAGCTACAATTTTCAAAATTGAGACCAGTCATTCCACTATGATCGATCAACATGATTGAGGAAATATGAGAGAATTAAATTCATTCTCTTCAAACCCTTCAGACCTTGATCATCTAGATGATTACTCCAAAGCACCAGGTTTTCCTGCAACTTGCTACACCATAGTGGCACTTTCGAAGCTTTGGCGACCCTTTTCTCAATGGTCTCTCACAGTCAAAAAGTATGCCCAGATCAAGCCCAAGTACTCTGCCAAGAGTCATCTCACTCGTGTTGCATGGTCTCGGCGAAAGCTATGAAGGCCTTTGCGTCTAATTGTTGAGAGACAAATTAAAGATATGTTCCGTAGCCATCATCTATCGTAACTGCATATATTATAACCATATCTACAATCGTGATCACATCGCTCACTCAGAGCTCTTTCTTCGTGCCCGCCTTCTCCTGCCCCGCTGGCACTTTCATGGGTTCTTGCTTCCCCTTCTGTGATACTCCTGCTCCTCCCATGACCAAAGCTACCATTGCGACGAGTGCGTCGCTGACGAGTAGAATGACGGCTGCGCATGCGAGTGTCCAGGCCTGGATACTGATACTGCCCATTGGTGCTCGTGGGAAAGATAGAAGCCATTCAGCGTAATATGGGAACCAACCTTTTGGCAACCAGAACATGGCGCGTTTCGAAAACCAGAATTGCAACAACATACGTAATCCGTTTGTTCCGAGCCATCGTAATGTAGAGATCGAGGTGTCAAATGTGACCTTGCTTGAGTCGGAGGAATTTTCTGCGCGAGGTGATGTGTTAGTTTGATTTCCCCAACGGCTTATGCCAGAGACAAAAGTAGATATACAACGTACTTGACTTCTCCAGCTGCTCATACAATTTATCATGCTGTCTCCTCAACTTGGCCCATCTGGCAAACTCATCCTGACTACTCGTCGCATTCATTTCCTGCCGAACTTTCATGTATTCTCTCTTCAACTTTTTCTGTTCCGTGACAGACTGCAACGTCGGGCCCGGAAGCATATTGTAGAGGTTCCATAGCTGTGTAACTGGAATTAGCTATGCTCGCATGCTTGCGATCCGCATGATGGAAGAAAGCTTACCAGATTGTTGATTGCAGCTGCTCCAAAGGTATTGACGATGTGAATGAGCAGCTGAACTACGAAGCACGTTAGGAGAATGGAAGGCATTTTGGCGAATTCCGAGCAATCCCGTGCGACTGCTTTGCTCTCAAACCACGCTGGGATATTTGTAGGTTGTGCGGAGTTAGAAAGGTGGCCGTTTCGTGGTGAGCTGGTGGTCAAATATCGATGTCATGCGTTTTGGCGGAGCAATCGAAGCACAGACCATGCGAAATCGTCACACAGCTCTTTGCAGCTCAGAGGTAATTTATTTGTTGAAGCCAATGTATGCCTCGATTTTTGACATTAACTATTGCTGGCATATCACATCTGAAAGAATGAGAGGACAGACCGAAACCTTTTCAGGCTATCTTTAGAGCGAAAATTATGTCAAGAGCACTGGACAAAGATGCTACAGCATCAGTCACAGCAATCGATGCGCAAGCAGTCTACAACGAAATCGTGGAAGTACTTAGCTCCAACAATCACTCAGAGCTATTGGAGATAGAATTTCTCGGGAAAGGGCATCTCTTACCACCCGGCAACAACGTTCTCGTCGAAGTGAATAGCATCGGTATCCCGAAAACCAAACTCATTCAGGCATTCGTAGTTGCACGGCAGGTCTTCTTCAAACACATCAAGGATAATTCCCCGGCCCGTTCTCAAGATATACGGAATTCTACAGCCGTCATTCTTCTGACTGACCCGGAGCATCTCACGGCAGCTAATGCACGGAAGAGACTTATACAGAAAGTCCAGAAACACGATGTTGCCGGAATGGAAGAGGCGTTGACCAAGGAGCTGTACTTTATTGATAGTCTTCTCACATCGCGGCTCAACCGTCACACGAAGTCGCCAACTCTTTGGGGACATCGCAGGTGGCTGCTTGAACTTCGTCAGTCTACCGGTCTCCGACATGATGTACATCGGGACCTTGCAGCGATTGTTATGATTGCAGCTGAAAGGCATCCTCGAAACTACTATGCCTGGTCTCACATGCGGTGGTTAGTCGAGAGCGTTAAAGATGGGCTTGATGCTTCAAGCAATGAGCTTTTGATTGAAAACGTGAAGAATTGGTGTTTGAAGCATCCGAGTGATACGTCCGGATGGTCCTTTCTGTTGTTTTGCCTGATATATTTTTCTCCTTTGCCAAGAGAAATGATGGCTACGCAGATTGCGAGAGCTTGTGAAGAAGTCGTGGCCATGGCCGTCTCTTGGAGATGGAAAGGGGAATCACTTTGGGGTTTTCTGAGAACTTTGGTTACTTCTGGACATCTCTGTGAGGAAGCGAAAAGAGCTATCCTGGAGCCTCTAGAGAATATGCTGAAGCACTTGCCAGAGGACGCCAAGAGCCGCGAGATGATCCAAGAGATCCGTCATCAGTGCTTGCAGCATGAGCAGAAAACCGAAACGGGTCGATGAGACACGGCGTTATAACTAGGTTAGGTAAGACACTAGCATACAAGCAACTTCCTTCGAACGGCCTCTGTACAGGCAAGATGGGCTTCTGAAAAGCCGGTTGTCTGGTTTGGTAAATGAATGTCTCTCAAATCCGACCCAAAATAGACACCAAGATTAAGCAGCTGTAGGACGCTTTTATCAGTGTTTCCAGATTGAGGGGCCAATGCAGTGAAACATTTCCGGGCTTCCCCACGCTCATCAATCCCAATGAAGAGGTCGCCACAGAAGTAGAGTCGAAGGTGGGATCGATCTACCGTGTTAGTAAGGAGAGGGGACTTTGACGAGATTGCTACAATGCTAGAATGGAAGTCAAGAAAAGTCAAGAAAAGCACCTCATCCATGACGTTTGATTGTAGCATTGTGTTACGTGTGCCGTGAATTTTTTATGGTGAGCACAGTAATGGAAAGTCCAGACGCGAAATGAGCCTAAATATTCAGAAGGAGGTCTCGAGCGGCGAGCCTCGATCTTCGCGTGTCCTCAAAAAGAGGGCTTTCTCGGCTATTTGTGGCGTTCGGCACAGACGCAGTAAACATCGCAATTTGGGAAATCGGAACAGGCCACAGACCAGCTTCATTTCGTAATTGGTTCACTGGTTCACTGCAATGTCAGTAACCCAAACGGGCCGCAGAGGTGCATTTGAATGGCTCGTTCTGGCTGCAATCATCCAGACGCGAGGACGCCAATCATCGATCGTAGCCTCGACTAACAGAGAACGAAGTGTTGGTCCATCTCCAGTTTTACCCAAGCTGCGACACTGCTAAATGCAGGATGTGCAGGAACTCGCAGGGAACTTCCCCTCAGCACAAAGCAAAAGCCAGCTGCAAAGAAGAGTATATCGATACAGGACGATGTGAATGGACTGATTCGGCCGAGGCTAGGGAGGTTTCTCATACGGCCAGCCCACGCTAACCAACGCCAAACCCCTGACTGGCCGGGATTGCAGTCTGCAGAGTATCGATGATCACCAAAATACCCCGGTCCTTACCCAATTGGGATTTAGCCTTGTAATTACCTCCAAGAGCTTCAAGCGGGCAATGCTACTGCACTGCACCTCTAGTAAAGAACTAGATTTCCTCCCACCTGCAACCTCTGCATTTTTCTGCTACCGATGCAACTCGCAAGCGGCCTTTCTTTCCTGCTTGCTTCAACATCTTTCAATGACTTCTTCGTTTTATCAACTTTAATTCTCTTTTCTTTTTGGCATCGAAAGACATAAAAGAACTTTTCACATCTCGCCTGAATCTTTGGGAGGGGATCTTCTTATCTTGTCTTCCAGACCATCGCAATCTAAAAAGTCTACATTTGGCATTTTTGCACCCTCTTCGTTTTGATAGACATTGCATATCATATAATCCTTGTGATGAGCATAGTTGACGGCTTTACTGTCTTCAGCTTGCTTGTTCCTACTTAATTGTTTCTTATGTTCTTACAATCTTAATTTCTAATATCAAATCCGTGGTGTCCGACACGCGGGCCCATCGTCGTCACAACCTCATCTGGCCCTGGAAGTTGTATGGAAAATCGGAATAGCTGGATAATTCAGCTAGGAGGACGAACTTTCGTCTGAAGAACCCCGCTTCCAAGTATTGTTCTCATTGAAGGCTTAGTTCTTGAGCCACTTCGACTTTGTGCAGCGGGTTTGTGTACCATATCGGATGACGACCTCGCCTCCGCAACACCTCGTCGAAGCTCTTGAATAGATATCAACCAGAGTTTAGAAAAGTCAAACTTCGGCTTTGGGTTCTGCGGTCAATATCTGGAGCCGTATTTCGCCAATTCCATTGCCATAAATCACCATGTGGTTCATCAACTACATTTTCCTCGCATTAGCGCTTGCTCCATTCACTTTTGCATTTTTCCCTTGGATTCCAGACTATAGATGTGAAGAATACAAGGACTGCTCGGCTTTGGCAAAGATTGACATCGCGAGCCGTAAAGTCAAACCACTGAAGGTCATTCAGAAACTTCCAGACGTAAGCTCGTTCCCAATTATTTTGGTTTAGCACATGGCTAACATAACGCCTGAAGGCTTCTCTGCCGCGAGATGTTCAAATCTCTCGACTCGTAGAACGCCTAACACGAAAATACAGTCGGCAGACAAGGACGCAAGTTGGGGGTCCATCTCTGGCCGAAAGGGATAACACCTATAAGATCCAGACGGCTGCAAACCCTTCGCAAACGAATAGTGCGGGCGTCGATCAGGATGGCACTGACTATTCCTACTTTGCGGAAGTCACTTTTGGGGATAAAGACACGCCACTTTATATGCTACTGGATACAGGTGCTGGTACGACTTGGGTGATGGGTCCTGATTGCACCTCTGCTGCCTGCAAAACCCACAACTCGTTTGGGGCCAAAGATTCTTCTACACTCAAAGTAGCAAAAGGGACTATGGATTTGCAGTACGGATCTGGTTCGGTTATGGGAAGTTACGGCACGGATAGTGTTACGATTGCTGGTTTGGAATTTTCGATGACATTCGGTATTGCGAACACCACGAGTGATCAGTTTAGTAGTTTCCCTATGGATGGCATCTTGGGTTTATCCCGGCAATCTGGCGACTACCCAAATTTTCTTGAGACTCTGGTTACTTCTAAAACTCTCAAAGACAATGTGTTTGGCATGGATCTAAACCGAGCTTCAGATGGTCTCAATACCGGAGAAATCAATTTTGGGGCACCGGATGCGTCTCGTTACAATGGTGACCTTACATACACAAGTGTCATGGATAACAATCTCGATGATTGGGCAATTATGCTTGACAACGTGGGAGTTGGGACTCAACAAAGTGGGATCAGCAGAAAGTCAGCCTACATCGATTCGGGCACTTCCTACATCTTCGGGCCACCAACCGACGTCATAAAATTCCACGCACTCATTCCTGATTCAGCCACAACCGACAACAGCACGTTCACTGTTCCATGCTCGACAACGGCGCCTGTAACGTTCACCTTTTCTGGGGTTACATACAGTGTCTCGTCTAAGGATTGGGTTGGACCTAAAGTAAACGGAGTTTGTACCAGCAACATTTTTGGTGTTTCAGTGGTTGATAAGAACTCATGGCTAGTTGGTGATACATTCCTAAAGAACGTATATGCCGTATTCGATGTCGACCAAAGCCGAGTCGGTATGTATATGTCACTTCTTATCTTCAAGCCCCATACTAATTATGTTTTAGGCTTCGCATCCAAGAAAGGTGCACCATCTACAACCACTTCTACATCGTCTTCTTCTTCTGGTGGGCCAACTCCAATTCAATCCTCTACAACACACTCTTCCCTTTCAAGTTCCTCAAGTCCCTCCAGCTCTTCCTCGATACCAATTACTGGATCTTCTACCACCCTGGAGGCCCCTTCTAACACAATATCCACAGGCTCTTCCCAAACTTCCGGGACATCCGCGGCATCCTCCATGGCTGGACAAGATGGTCACGAAACCCCTAAAGTTACAGGCGCCATCGCCTCTCAAACGGCTGGAGCATCCGCTACACCAAGCCTGAAAACTACTTCTGGTACATCGCATACAAAATACAGCATATCCACGGTTCTAGCGGTCGTTGCCACTCTGGTATTCTTTTCTTGAAGTTTATAATTTGAGGCTCACCACATAAATAAAGTATTGTAATTAGGATTTCGAGCAGCATAGCGGGCATTGGATGGGAAATTTGATTAGGTCGGCTCGGCGGGCTTAGATTCGTTTCGGTTCTGGGAGGAACTTGTATATATGTTTAAAAGTGTATAACATGGGTATGGACCTGAAAATATTCATGGAGGAGAATATGGAAATCAAATAAGTTTCCGTTAATAGCGTTGAGATGGTGTGTTCATTGTATATTGAGTTGATGTGTTAGGGAATTGTTCAATTATACCTAGGACAAGTGCGCTAGGCTGAGAACTTGTGTCCGCATCTTATAGCTCGAAATGGTTAAACGGACACTCCTGTTGCACTTCTCATCACAGATTGGGTCAGCTGTGCAATACTAGTCCTATCAGACGGTGGTTTCCTGTCAGATATCGAATACTGATTCGAGTCAGGAAATACTTTATGCATTCTATATAATTCACAAGCCAGTTGCCCGCTTGCCGGTTTCTGCAGGATACGAGTGATGTCATGGCTAATTTCTATATTATCGAATAGCCATCTTGATATTTGGCCAATCCCTTAAGTCTTGCCCCTCAATCTATCTATGATAGCTAATGTCTATGGAAATAGAGCTTTCGGAAATCGCTTCTAGGACTCTCCTGGAGCGGCGGAGTGTGTCATAAGATCATGAGCATAGGATAATGTGTTATAGGTGAAGAATGATTTCTTTGGTGGGGATGGATGTAAATCTCCGGATTTTGATGTTCGAACTGGGAGATGGAATGAAGAATTTGTTTGTGCCTTGATATAGGCTCTGGGGGTGGAGGATAACTTGTGTGGACATTGATATTGATGGAATGGAATGGAAAGTTCAGTGGTGAGTTGATGGGTTCTTGTTCTGTGTGCTGGGAAATGGCTGAGCTATTACTGGTAGTGATAGGATGGATTGGTGTATCATGGGAGGGCTTTACTTTCTCGGCGTACAAATAGTTATAAGTTGCCGTTTGCTGGGCATGTTGATGTTCTCTGCGCCAAGGCGGAGAGCGGTTGTGGTGATGTTCAGAGTAAAGGAGAGGGACAGGAACAAATACAGGTTAGTACATGTTGAATTGCAGCTACATGAAAAGAAATTGCGGTCTTCGCCATATAAACGTTAACTATATTCTGTGTGCACCACACATTACCCACTACCCACTATCCCTCAACCTGCAAATCCACCTCCTCCACACACTCCACAACCCCAAACCTAACCCCATAATACCTCTCTCCAACCTCCCAACAAACTCCCTACAATGCCCGCAAACTTCCCTACTAACAAATATCGTAGGCTTCAAGCTAGGAAACTCAGATCCATATTTACACTTATCCCAAACAATCCCTCCCTCTCACACATAATCAACCAGATATGCGCGACGATCTTCTTCTCCGCATGACAATCGAAGTACCGTCCAAAAGCCCCCTTGTCCCGAGAACTCCATACTCGTGAACAGCCGACGAGGTTGCAGAGAGCGGGTATGTGAGCGGTTATGTGCGGGTTGGAGATGAATGTAGGGTGGAGTGGGGTGTAGGTCGGTGAGGGGAGGTTAGTTGATGATGGAGTTCTTGAGGGTTTTGGAGGGGGAGGGTGTTTAGA
>LLKJ01001540.1:0-13982 GCA_002242865.1 Clarireedia sp. CPB17 | reverse complement strand
CCCTCGCACAATACCTCTCCCACCCCACCCCATACTTCTTCGCACACCTCTCCTCATCTCTCCAACACCGATGAATCAGCAGCACCATCATATAAATCGCGTAGGTCCAAGGCAAAAGATGTCCCTGACCTTCGCCTCCCCATCCCGCCAACCCCGCCGCCGCACACATACTAAAGCTCAGGGCCAAATCCCCCACATAATTAACATGTCTCGCGATACCCCACCAGCCCGAGCACAACAGCAAACTCTCGTGAGTCTTGCCATCCCCCGTCTTATACTTCATTTTGAAAACTTCCGCTTTCTTCCCCCAGATCAAACACTCCCCTGCTGTTCTTCTCGCGAGATCTTTCTGGTAATTGACGGATCTGAACAAAACATACCCGCTGACCCCCGTGATCAAGAGAGCCGCTGCAGTAACCGGATGCAGGGAGACGGGGTTGCGGGCGAGATATTGCGTTTGCAGGGTATACATTGACGGCAGCCAAGCCATCGAGCCCCATGCGAGATAGAAGCCGAAATGGTCGTGGCAGATGTCGATGGTGCGGAGGTACCAGTCTTCGTTAACATAGAAATCGACGACGTAGATGCCGTGGAGGAAGGTGCTGAGGATAATGGAATTGGTGATGAAGCCATGGGTCTGATATTGGTGGGCTATGAAGGATAGGTCGCTGTTATGGCTGTTAGTCGTGGGGGAATAAGAAAGGGATGATTGGGGGGGAAGGCATGGGAGTATCATGGTTAGACGGCGTAAGGGTCGCGGAGAGTACATACATTAACGTCCAAGCAATTATCCCAGGTCGTCCGTTATGGAACAGTTTGAAGTCGAAATATCTCCCGAATCTAGGATTGAGCTCCACACCCATGTACAAATCGTACAAAATAGAACCTAAAAATGTCACATGTCAATATCAAATTTCCACAAATTTCCCTTTCTCAATAGAAAGAAGAAAATATGCGCCACTCACCAGAAAATTTCCTATCTCCCTCATGCGTCGGACTAATACAAGCCTTCAAATACGCAAACCCCGACAGTAGAAACCCGTACACATTTGCAGAAACAAGCAAAGCCTCCCAGTTCTTCGCCAAGATGGCCGGATCCAGAATTCCCGCGTAAGACAAAGCGAGAAACAAAACATGTGTAACGATATAAGCCGAGAGACCATTCGTGCGATATTTGAGCAAGTGGCCTGCAGGCGTGAGTTGACCTGTGCTTAGTTCCGTAGGGAGGAATTGATAGAGAGCGCCTTGGAAGAGCAACCAACTTGCGTAGCCGATGCTGGCTTGCAGGTTTCCGCGTGGTGCATGTTCCCAGAGGAAAGAGGCAGGTCCGGCGACGAGCATAGCTTTATAGGCCTCGAGCAGGGAGCCGCCGAATGATGAGAGCGTGATCCAGTAGAATATGATGATCACGGGACATAATAGCATGATGCCGAGACAGCCCATGGAATGGAGCCATGAGCCGTGATGGTGCCGTCGACCCCATGAGATGCCTGAGTCTCGAGATGCAGAGAATGAAGTCAGCCGTGTTCGGCGTATGGAGCCGTTTACTTTTTCCTGTTCTTGCGGATTCTCATTTGAGTTATGAAGACCTGGGGTAGTAGGGAGGATGATGGTCTCCATTTTGTCGATATCTGTGGTTTCCGATTGAACAATTTATGTTGAAACCCGAACAATATTAGGTGTGTTGAATGGTGACAGTGGATGTGTAAGAGAGAAGAGGAACGGAACACGAACAGACACAACTACTCTTCAGCGTAAGTAGTCGCACCTGCCTATTGCATGTGTGGAGAGTAAAATATGACAGAGCAGGAACGGAAGATGATTCCGAGTATCAAAACAATAGGTAGGAGCGAGTTGGTCAAAATAAAGTATTGAGGTATCCCACCAAACGACCGGGTGCGGTATTAGAAGTGGCTGAATGAAGTCGTCATCAAAGTATGTTCAGATGATGATCGCCGCGATCAATTAGTGCAAGATTGTGGGGTTGGGTAGCTTGATATCCTGCACTGATTTGCTTGTCTGGGGAGGAGGTGTCGAGTAGCGTTTGTGGTGTACGCAGAGTGATGCAATTGAAGGAGGTGGAAATGCAGATTGGTGGTAGATGCTGCTCGATTTGGGTGCGAGGTGCAGGATATAAATGTTGAATGGAAATTGATTGGAATGTGATACATTCGGCCTCGTTTTCTTCTTTCACGTACATGGCTATCTCATGAAACCGTAGAGCTTACGTCTTTGTCCCTCCTCAACGCCTCTTTTCGTTCTCTTCACCTCCCAATTCCCGCTCCAATCTGTAAATAGACTACAAGTACTGCCTGAACGACACATAATTGTAGTCCCTGTCGCTTTACTTTCTGACAGCGTCGATTGATTGGCCAATCAGATGAACCATAGATGCATCCAACTTGTAGTGTGGAGCGAGGGACTACAACCGACTGCGAGTGTACAAACGAATGTACAAACGAATGTACAAACGGATGTGCAAACGAGAGTGCAAACGAGAGTGCAAACGAGAGTACCTACGAGAGTACCTACGAGTGTGTAGTGAGTACATACGAACCATCAAGCACAAGCAAGTACATGGCTCGTGCAACCCCGGCACGCAAAGCTTACCTTCTTAGCATGAAATCATGACTTTCAAACCAGGACACAGCTGACGACGATCTCACTTCAATTCGACTGCAGTGTCATCCATGAGATCGCATACTTTACCCTAACAAGTGCCGTTCTGCAAGCACGACCAAGCGGGGGCCGGGTGCGTATCCAGATCATCTAAGAAGTAATCCACGATCCCGAAGCCAAAGTCCACACGGACTGGGCGCCAAATGACAGAGCGGGGACATTGACGGGAACTTTGCTGCATCTATATCGCGGCCACCCTGAATTAATGCACATGAGAAGCGACCAATAAAACCAGGTACCCGAGGGACGTAGCTGGGCGTGATCATTATCCCATACGCAATTGATTTTAGCCAAAGGCCCTTTTGAGGCAAGCTGGATCGGAAAGGAAGAAGAAGCTTGGAAGGGAAAGAAGAAGTTTAAATTAACGGTGGTCCACCAAATGCGAATGCCGATGCGGATAAATACAAATGCTCGTGGGAGAGGACAAGGTACCGGCTGTCATCAGCCATCCATCTGGTTGCGCAAATGCTGGAATATACCCTGGTCGGCTCGTCCCGACTTGTTGGCGACCAATCATGTCCTAGGGATAAGTGATACGAACACGAGCAGACGCTTGGGCAATGGGCATACATGGAGAACAACGAAGTCACAGCGCATTAAGATTCAGTGACATGTTTGTCTATGAATGAACACTCCATTTCTATCTCACAATATGGGATGTGAACGTTGATTGTACCGGGGAATCAATTGCTCCCCCTGACCACCTGGCAGATATCTATCTAATGCATCATCATCTTGTGGTATTCTGTGTGAATTTGTAAATGAGTCGAATCCGCCTGGATATTGGCAATATCTATCTCTGTACTGCTTCGAGGCACGTATCATTCTACCATTGTTAGCATGATATCCTTCTTGTGAAATAATCAAACATATACGTAGGCAGAATTGAACAATCAGAAGGAAGGCAACGGAAATCTCCACACGGTTTTGCGCTCTCGGAGTTTTGTATGTGTTTAACATCCGAAATATTTCGTCATATGATGGGAAGAGAAAGGAACAATATTCACAAGAAGATGAATGCTTACCTTTGCATGTTGTAGTCGAACATTTGGAAAGTTCGAGACTGAGTAGGGGGCTTGTACGAGTTGAGTCCCATCACCCATCTATATCTACCACGCAGTGATATCATCGACTTCGGCTTCACCAAAAGTGCTGCTCTTGGTTACAGTTCCAACACCTTCCTCAGCCTGTACATCTTTAATGCCTGGTGCTCCCATAATATCAGGTAGAACTTCGTTTAAGAACTCCAGGATATGGTGGTTAACCTGTTCGAATTGTAGAAGGAATGCGTCATGACCTTCTGGTGAGTCGATCTTTTCCAATCGAGAGTTTGGAACAGAAGCCGCGATTTCCTTTTGCTCGTCAAACGTGAAAAGTCCGTCACTTTCAATACCGAGGACTAATGTCGGTTGCTGAATTTGTGAAAGTGCTTCTGCGATAGGGTTCTGTGAGTCTGCTGGCACTCGGTATCTCGAAACGTCGTGGGTGTCCAGTTTCCGGGTAATGGCAATGTAGCAATTCCCGTCAAAACGTTTGACAAACTTTTCGCCTTGATAACGGAGGTATGATTGTGCGGAGAAATAATGCGAGGTCGATTTGCGCTTGGTGAGTGGGGCTGGTTCCGTTGGAGGAGACGTTAAGGGTGTTGCACCGTGGAATTGAGGATCTGTGAAATTCGAGGAATTTACTTCAGTCGTAGCCGCGGGCTGACTTCCAATGGTTGAAATCGCAGCCGAACTACCGGGTCTTGAAGAAAATGGTGATCGGGTCGGCCTGTGTCCATCATTGTGAATTGCTCGGTGAATATCAGAAGGCGTAGTGGGTTGTTGGTTTTCACTAATCGTCTGCTTTTTCGATGCATCAGGAATGTTTCGTCCAAATCTTGCTTCAAACGAGTTCCGACTTCGATATGTGAGTAGAGCCGACATACGCGCGGCACCAAGACCTGCCGATGGGGGATCAGAAAATGGGTAGTAGCCGTCATCGTATTTAGGGTCCGCATATATGCTCTGTCGCTGCGCTTCTCCCCAGCTAATACCCCAGGCACTGTGTCTGCTGGAAGTTGCGATTGGAACAATGCATCGAACGTAGTCTTTTCCAAAATATGCCCACTCTAGAACCAACATTCCTCCCATTGATCCTCCTATCACAGCTGCCACCTGACGGACTCCCAAGTCGTCGAGAAGGAGTTTGTGAAAACTAAAATAATGTTAGCTTTGTCACTTAGGTCGTGGTCTGGTCTGAAGTATCATACTTAACATCATCTCTGATGGTCGTCAATGGGAATTCTGGGCCATAACGCTCTTGTTTTGGGTCGCCATCTTTGCAGGTAACAGGGCTGCCACTTCCGTATGGACTACCAAGACTGTTCATACAGATCACAAAGAATCTGGATATATCAAAAGCTCGGCCAGGTCCACCAAGAAGAGGCCCCCACCAATCACTAACATCTGCACTGCCAGTTAAGGCATGGCAGATCACCATAGCATTATCGCCGTTTGGGGAAAGTTTTCCTCTTGTGCTATAAGCCAAGGGAACATTTTGTAGCGTAACCCCAGACTCCAATGTGAAAGAAGGTATTATCGCAATAGTTTGATCTGGTATGAGAGAGGCGAAAGGGTTCTCAGGTTGTTGCCGCGTTCTTTCTTGTAGTATTCAGTCACCGTCCTTCATGGTGGGGTATAGCTGCGGGCTCTTGAAGAGAAAAGATGTTATACTGACCATATTTTAGGACTAGGCTTTCTGAGCCTGCAGAGCCGTTTTGGTCCAAGGATGACGAAGCCATTGAAATGAGTTGAGGAAGTAGGAGATTATTTGAGGGTATTGATTGCTTTAAAAGATTCTATGAAGGTTTCTTTGACACATGTAAGAAGAGGGTGAAGACCCCCAGAAACGTCATGAGGAACCAGTCAGCTCATGAGGAAGCTAGAAATTTTATTTTTTCCATCCTCGGTGAATCGGAGTTTGAGCTTTTATGCTGTGCGACAAACAAGGATAAAGACTATTTCTTACATAAGCACATAACATCAAGCCCAAGCCACACTAATGCTCAACTGGCACTAGCCTACTACAGCACGCGAACGCGGGAAGCTTCATCACTGAATTTCGAGAAGTTCGTTTACTCAGATATGCATTGCTGTCGAAATGAAATCCAACTCTCATTAATCGCCAATTGTCGCATATACCTCTAACTGCTACAAAATCCGTTTTCTGCTGAAGCCATTAGAGTTGACAATATTCGATTAATCTGACGTTGATATAGCCTATTCCTCTTAGCATAACCTTTATTTGCGCCTTTCATCGTTCGATACACATGTACACAGATCGTTGAGTATCATCGATTGAGTTGGAGATGGCTCCAGGTGGGAAGAGAAAGAGGAATGATAGGCAATCTGTGGACTCAGGAGATACCAGGCCTGCGCCCCATCGCCCAACAAATGCGTCCCTAGGCCAACATGAGAGGCAGCCAGATATGCGCGAAAGCGGTGGCAGGCGGAGTAGCAGAGGAGGCCAGGGTAATCAAGGTGGTGGCAGAGGGCGGAGAAATGACAATCGCAGTTCGTCTAACAGTCAAAGCAACCTCACAATAGCTTCTCAAGCGACTCCAACACCGGGACCAATGTCTCCACCACCTCCACGACCGTCGAGCGCGACCCAAACCCCAGCGCAAACGCCGACGCCAATGTCTGCGAATGAGTTGATGTCTTCGAATTGGAAACCAGAACCTTCTCCTTTTGATTACGCATTTCTTACAGATGATCGGGTGTCGGCGTGGAATACAGCTGGCAGGCAGGAGGTGGTTGATGCTGGTATCCAGGCTCGCCAAGATGAAGACACCATGGATCTTTCTGCGGTCTTTCAAGAGTTTATCCGCGCAGCTATGGACGGTCGCATCGATGCTGGAGACGCGGGTAATTGTGTGAAGGAAATTCTGGGCCCCGATACAGCACCCGCAGATGACATTCCGGGAACATTCGATCCGCAAACCTTGTTTCTCGATTCCTTGTCTATGATTTGTGAATCAGAGGATCTAAAAGCGTTAACACAACAACTTCGAAGCTTTGTCTTTGCTACCAACATACCGGCGGTTGTGATGCGACAGAAGCTAGATGCTGCGCTATTGTTGAATCTTGGACTCACACGAGACACTTTCACGCGCATTGGAATTCGACAAGCTACCCACCTTCTTTACCGCCAAGCTAATTATAATCTTTTGAGAGAAGAAACCGAAGGATACTCCAAACTTGTCACTGAACTCTTCACGATCTGTGGCAGTGAGCCTCCGACTAGCGACTTAGTTGAAGATGCATTCGAAAAGGTCAAAGGCTTAATAGGGACGTTCGATCTCGATGTTGGAAGAGTGCTTGATATTACTCTAGACGTATTTGCGGCTGTTCTCATAAAGCACTTTCGGTTCTTTATCAAGCTCTTACGGGTGAGCTCATGGTGGCCAAGAAGTGCTGAGACTGATGGCAGATCTCTCACTCGGTGTGGAGGACTACCAGCCTGGGCTTTACCAAGTTTTCCTGGATACCTCCCTACTCCGGAGGATGAGGAGTTGGCAAAACAAAAACGAGATTCACGGGATAAGCTATTCTGGGAACGAGCTCGTGAGATCGGAATCGAAGCGTTCTTTGAGCTTGGTGGGAGGGAACTGGTCGACACGGCAGAGAAGGAACGTCTGCTCAAAGCTGAGAGCGATGCTGCGTTGGACGCGGATCGGCAATGGATCAAAATGACGGGCACTTACCCGCCTTCCGGAAACAAGACTGCAGCTCAGTTACTTGGCTTTAAACTACGTTTCTACGCGTCATCGGCTCGCGACAACGAGGATGTGTTACCTGCCAATTTGATCTATCTCACGGCATTATTAATCAAGATTGGATTTATTTCACTCAAAGACCTCTATCCGCATCTATGGCCTGTAGACGAAGATATGGGGGCGGTTAGGGGTTCGAAAATGAAAGAAATAGAGGAGAAAGAAAAAACTGCTCGTGGAGGCACTATGAATGCCTTGATGATGGCTGGAGCTCTTGTTGATGACACCCTCCCGAATGGCGGAAAGACCCGAGAGACGACCAGCAAAGATGACACATCAGCAAAAGCGACTGCGGAGGTCGACGAAAAAGAGAAATTAGATGACCCTATCGATCAAAAGGTCCAGCTCTTGACTTGTCTCTTAACCATCGGTGCTATTCCCGAATCTCTTTTCATCCTTGGCCGATTCCCTTGGCTTCCAGAAGCATATCCAGAACTACTCGATTTGATTCATCGAATTCTCAATCATTCAATCCAGCATGTCTTCGACATGAGCCGCCCAACCTCCACCGTGGATTCGGAGTGTTTGAATAAAGAGATTGTCGATTATGATCAAAGTGGTATGCCGAAAGGTTCACTGCGTTTGCTCAGATTGCCTCCTCGGAAACAGTTACGTTGGCCTTTCGCCGACAAATTCGACACAAACGAGAACAACTCGTACAGGTTCTACTGGGATGAATGGGCAGATAATGTACCAGTTTGCCAAACTGTCGATGATGTCTTCACTCTTTGCGGGTCGTTACTCAATTATTCTGGGGTCAATATTGGTAAAGACCCGAGTTTGCTATCAAAGTTGGCTCGGATTGGGACAAAAAGCCTCTCCGAAGACCACTCATCTCATAATTTGGACCGATGGCAGGATTTACTCAAACGGCTTCTCGTACCTGCACTGAGCTTGACAAAGGCAAATACAAGTGTCGTCAACGAGGTTTATGGCATGCTTCGATTCTACCCAATCGCAATTCGATACTCTATCTACGCCGAATGGTTTGAAGGGCAGATATCAAGGTTACCAGCCATGCGAGCTGCGTTTGCCCGTACAAAAGCAGAGACGACCAGCACCATGAAGAGAATTAGTATGACTAATCTGACAAGCATGGCGCGAAACCTCGCAAAGATTGCGTATGCATCACCAGGTGTAGTATATAGCGTTGCTTTGGGTCAAATTGAGGCGTACACCAATCTCACGGAAGTTGTCGTTGAATGCGCTAAATACTTTACCGATCTGGGTTATGATGTACTGGTATGGTCACTGTTAAGCTCATTGGGAGGGAAGGATAGAAATCGCAACGATTCTGAATTTGCTCTGCTCCCGAGCAGATGGCTGCTGGCATTATCGAGGTTTTCCGGAAAGGTATTCAAACGCTATTCGATCATGAATCTCATTCCTCTCATTCAATACGTCAACGACCAACTGCACCGGGGGAACGCTACCGATTTAGTCATTCTCAAGGAACTCATAGCTCAAATGTCTGGTATCGTCCCAGACACGGACTTCAACGATGCTCAGCTAGCTGCGATGACAGGTGGAGAACTTCTTCGACGTCAAACCCTCATCAATCTCCAAGACAAACGATATGAATCAGCGAAAACTGCCAAGCGGTTGATGAGAGCTTTGACGGACACTAAACTTGGCGGTCAGCTACTGCTTTCCATTGCACAACACAGACAATCTGCCATCTACACTGTTCCTGATGACGAGGCGCCCATCAAATTGTTGGCTACCATGGTCGACGATACTCAAATGATCCTGTTCCAATTTCTCGATTTACTACGCAGCAATCTCTCTGTCGAAGAGTTTGATAGTCTTGTCCCG
This sequence comes from Clarireedia sp. CPB17, assembly GCA_002242865.1. Taxonomy (NCBI): domain Eukaryota; kingdom Fungi; phylum Ascomycota; class Leotiomycetes; order Helotiales; family Rutstroemiaceae; genus Clarireedia; species Clarireedia sp. CPB17. The sequence continues at coordinate 4,669 of LLKJ01001540.1, read as the reverse complement.
GGCATTTCTGAGCTTATGAAAGATTTCGGTCTGGATCCCAGTCTTGCTTTTATGATCGGACGTGCAAGTGTTACGCATCGTTTTTCTAGGCTGCCAGCGCTTCATGTGAATGGAACCACGAAAGCTTCTACGGATAGCAAATCTCCCGAAGTTGACAATGAAGGGGATATGGGTATGGACACAAACGAAGAAGCAATGGCTGACAGTAAAACAACTCCCGCAAATGGTGCATCTACACCCGAAGAAGATGTTCAGATGACAGACGCCAAAATCGTCGGTTCATCATCCGAAATCGCATCCTCAGAAGCAGATCCTTTACTCGAGCTTCTGTCACCATATATAAAGACTGCCGAAGAAGTTTTGCCCGAAGAGTCCTGGGCTTCTCTTACCCCTGAATTCTACGTATTATTTTGGCTGACTACTTTGAGTGACTTGGCAATCCCTAGTCACAGTTATGAAGCCGAAATATCTCGTCTTCTCAAAGAACAAGGGGATGTCATGAAGGATCGCACAGACATGAGCCGAGCTGGAATGGCCAAGAAAGAAGAGGCGAAAAAAGCTCTAGCCGCAACACGAGAAAATTTACTCGCCGAGTTTGGCAAGCAAGTTGGCAGTTTCTCTGGGAAGAAAGGCCGTCTGCTCAAACGGAAGAACTTTTGGTTCAAGAACGTCAAGCACGACCTCGTAAGCGACTCAATCCTTGAAAGGTGCCTGCTTCCACGTATATTACTGTCTCCTAGTGACGCAGATTTCTGCTTCCGAATGATAAGGTTCCTTCATGACAACGGCACACCTAACTTCCGAACTCTTTCGCTTTATTCACGACTTTTCAGATCAAATCGTTTAAGATCCATGATTTTTACGTGCACTGTCCGTGAGGCCGAAAACCTTGGCCGTTTCCTAAGATTAGTGTTGACAGATCTTGCCCGATGGCACGGGGACCGAGTAACATACGAGAAAGAAGCCTGGGGACCGAGCCAAAATCTGCCTGGTTTTGCTAAAGCATTTGACCAAGACGGAAATATGAAAGGTCTTCTTGCTCATGATGAAAAGGTTGGCTTCAAGAATATATTATATTCTTGGCATCAGAAACTCAATGCAGCACTTCGGGACTGTCTTGGTGGTACTGAATGGATGCATATCCGTAATGCCATGACAGTTCTCAAGTCGGTCGTGGATGTGTTCCCGGCTGTCAACTTCATGGGTAACAACTTCGTGAAACAATTGGAGACTATTGCCACGAGAGAAAAGGGGGTTCGTGAGGATCTGTCACTTGCTAGCAATGCCATCTTGGTGCAGCTCAAAAAGAAGTCCAAGTCATGGATTATGGTTCAAGCCTTTGGTTACAGTCTAGTAAGTATATCTGTAGAAGGCTCTTGCGTAGCAGGCTAACATCAATTAGAATGACCCCACACAAGGAAGCAATAGCCCAGCTCCAGAGACGAGTCGACCAGCACCTGCCATTTCAAAAACCGCTTTAAAAGCCACGGCGCCCGAATTCAAGCCTCAATCTCGAGCAAGGTTAGTATATATTCTATATCCAATATTCAAAGTTTGATTTTTTTAACAATTTCCTAGCTCGATGGGAGTATCAACGCCAAAAGCGCCGGCAACTACAGAAGTCGAAGATGGGGAGGTGGATGATGCTAAAAACGCATCTAGTAACAATCCTAAGGAGAACATCTCCGAAAATTCGCGAAATGACACCAGACTACCTCCTGTTCAGGGAGGCAATGACGGCAAAAAATCGGAGATTTTGCTCAGAAGGGAAAAGATCTTACGTGAAAACGCAGCTAGGTCGTCTACTCCAACACCGCCACCCTCCAGCATTCCGCCACGTCCTGAGATACAGCGAAATATATCAGCAAATCACACTCTTCCGAATAGACCCGACGTTGCTATACCTAGTCGACAGTTATTGGACCGCCATCCTCCCCGGCAAGATGACAGGAGAGATGTGCGAGATAATAGGATACCTGACCTAGTCCGTGATAGAGGCAGAGATCGTGGCCGCGAGTTCCCACCTGGTGATAGACGAGCGATGGACGCTGGTCCGAGGGATTTCCGGGGCGGTGATCGCGTCCCAATCGCTGAGCGGGACCGCTCCCGGCCAGATTCTGTACCGAGATGGACAGGAGAAGCTGGACGAGACAGCACAGATCGAGCCTCGAACGGATACAGACCCGTTGATAATTCTGGCCGTCTGTCTCGTGATAACGCCATGGCTCCACCAAAGTCAACAACTATACCGGAGCGCGGTCCTCCTATAAACCCGGAAAGATTGCCTCTGGTTAATCCTGAACGACAGGAGATGATTAATCCGGAACGTGCAGCTCTTATATCTGGTGGCAATGAGTCTTCCCGCTCAGACTCTCCCAGACGAGTCAGGGAAGAAACCAGAGATCGTTCATCCAGACAAAATTCACTACCACGACGACATGGGTCTGAGAGAGACTCTCAGGATCAGAGGCGCGACGAGAGATTGAATCGTAATGTTTCTATGGATATTCATGGTTCTGCTTCGCGAACGCGACTCGATGACAATCAGCCCCCACCTGCGGGCCCCCGAGGCGAAAGACTGCCTGACAGAAACAACGACAGAGCGCCCCCGCCTGATAGACTGAGGGATTCTTCAAACTTCCAGCCGACGCAGCAGCCTCCACGGTCTGTGGATCTTGATCACGGACGTCTTAGTAGGCAACAGCAACAAGCGGATCCGAACTTTGGTCGTCTTAATAATCAAAATTCTGATAATATCCCTTCTGGGCCACGCGAGAGAAACACGCGTAACGATAGAACCGCAAACGCGCCACAAGCACGAAGAGATGGAAGGCAACCCAATGGAGGCCCTGCAGATATTGCACGACCTCCCACGCCTGATAAGCAGCCACCAACAGGGCCATCCGGTGGAGGACGGCATCCACGACGTTCTGCGTCAACTTCAATTGTGGCATCAAATGCACCAGGTCAATATGACGCTCCCTCTGCAGTTCCGAATAACTTACCTCCTACGCCTGTCGCACTCAGCCCGACTACTGCCATTCATCCTGATCGTTTGAAGCATCTAGGTCCCCAAGTCACACAACCACAACCACAGTCAACGGCAGCATCTACACCTCCTACAGCGGGTATGCACCCAGACAGATTAAGAAGCTTTGGCGGACCTGCAGCAGCGAATAGTGCGCCACACCAGGACAATACACGTACCAGACCTACTGCACCACCTTTGCAGACGCAGAATCCTCCCTCCGGACCCAAGTCCCAAAATAGTCCAGCTTCACAGAGAATCAATGGGCCACCTACCGGGCCGGCTTCTGCGACTGAACGTTCTTCCCGTGGACGAGGTCCCAATCCCCTCGCTAACATTAACCGCGTGCTAAGCGACAATTCAAACAAACCTAATCAAGGGCAGGAACGCAATCCACGTGGGAGACGTCACGGGCAAGCACAAACTCCGGTATCTGGACCTTCTACGCCTATCTTACCGCCGCCACCACCTCCTGGCCTCCCACCAGCACAAACCAGAGATGCTGGGAGAGACCTTGTAAACCCTGAGCGGGCTGATCTTATTGGCACCAACACACCCAATAGCGATGATCGTAATCGTGGTGAGCGAGACCGTGGCTCGAGACACGATCGCTCTGGACGCAGTCGTCGAAGTTCTCCCGATAGAAACAGAGACCCAAAACGCGGACCCCAAGAAGATGAAAGACCTGACAGAGGAGATCATCGAAGTCGAGGTAGCGACCGATCGACCAGAGATACCGAGAGAGAAAGACATCCGAGGGCCGAGCCCTCTGGTGGAGGCAGAGATCTGATGGGCGGCAGCGGGAGTGGAAGCAACAGAGAGCACCGAGACAGAGACAGTAGCCGGAGAGACGGTCGTGGAGTAGAGCGCGATGCACATGAAAGTGGAGGGGGCTCTGGAAACTGGGCAAATGGCTCAGAGGTTAGGAGTGAGCGCCGCAGTCAGAGATCTGAACGATCAGACAGGGGCGATGATAGGGGAATGAGAGATCGAAAGAGGAGAAGTGATGCAGATGGTATGAGAGAAGGTGGTCCGGAGAAGCGACCTAGGAGATAAGATGAGATATATTGAGCGAGAGGGAAGCTCGCTATGTACAAAATAGTCAAAAAGACAGTTGAGATGAGAGGAAATAGGAGACCTTGGTTCTTGTGAGCGGGAGGAAAAGAAAACTGCGGAGATATATTGATGCATAGTTTTGGGCGTTCTACTATCAATCTCTTCTTCACTGGGTCGCTAAGTTCATTTGTCTTTTTGATTGAACATTCACAATATAATGAAGAGATGAATGGCGGCTATACACATATGTTCATGCTTCTGGTTGAATTTACTTATGGTGGTTGGTGACTTGGTTCGTGATTGCTTGTTATAATGTCCTTCTTTGACAGCATCAATCTATCCACCGGCCCCCAAAGCCCGGTGCTAGCTAATCACTGTATACGGTCAACAAGCATGAAGGAACGCCTGAATGTCCAAATCGAAATCCAACATCGGGAAATCACCTTCCCATTACCTTCAAATCGATAACTACCCTACAAACCAACCCTCTACTGTCTAAATACCCCCTTCAAACTCATGCCTTCTACTTCTAGAACAATCTACCTCACCTACCTCACCTACCTCTCCTCACCCACCACACTCCCC
>LLKJ01001539.1:0-11094 GCA_002242865.1 Clarireedia sp. CPB17 | reverse complement strand
ATCCCCTCCTGCGAGCGATCCGTCCCCCCCATCTGATTCAAATGGTGCACCACCAGCTTAAACGGAATCGGCTGGCGCACAACCCTATTTACAAAATAATCGACCGCTTCCCAAGGCGTGTGCCCGTACCCTGCGAATAGCGCTGGGTTTTCAAGTAACCCCCGCGCGGACATCACCCCGTTTGTCTGCGTGTATTCCATGTGTGCACGCGCGGAGGCCAGCGTGAATACGTCGCCGTTGGAGAGGGTGGGGACGCTGGCATGGGAGGCGAGGAGTTTAATCGCGTCGAGGGAGACGGGGTGAGAGCTGGGTGTGGAGCGGGTACGCCCGTGGATGGTGAGGAAGTCGATGCCGGCTGCTTGGACGGTTTGGATGAAATCTATGGTTTGTCTTCAGGCATAACGAATCAGCATATTAGCTCTTTGAGTATGGAATGATCTTGTAGAGAATAAATATATACCTCAAATCTTTATGAATCCTAATCTTCACACTGACGGTCTTTTTCCCTTCGTAGCCTTCTCGCTGCATAGTCGCTTTTGCTTCCTTGACCATTTCTGCTACGAGTTCGCGTTTGTGCATTAGGGCTGCGCCCATGTTGTCCGCACAAGCCCATGATTGGGGACAGCCGCAGTTGATGTCGATGCCGTTTACGTATGGTGCTATGAGGGTGGTGGAGCGGGATAGTTCGAGGGGCGAGCACACGCCGAATTGGGCGATGGTAGGGCCGGCTGTAGGGGATGTTGTGAAGTCTGTGTTGGTTGTTAGAAGGGTAAAACTCTTTACACCAAGGTGAGTTTTTTAGGGAAGATCGTTCTCAGATTCCGAGCGTTTAGAGAACTGTTCCGTCGTTCGTCCATAGAACTTGTTAGTCATCCTTCATTGCTTCACTGGAAGCCAGAAGTTAACTTCTTAAAATTCAACCATATGAGCTGTCCCCAGACTGCAATTCCCCACTCAAGGACTTCATTCTAGGCAATAGTGAAAACAGAATATCCAGTATCCCCAAAGCATTCCCCGTAGGAGCAACGACAAACAAACAACAAAAACTCCAACAACAAGTCACATGCTCACCTGAGTCACGTGCATACACACTGCGATTAAATTCTTTTGCCAAAATCTGCACTTCATCTCAGCAAGCCCTTCTCCCCCGAAAATGAAACGAAGAGTATACCATAGGTGTCCAGCAAAGATCAACCCCATAATGCGCGACTGTTTCTCGGAACGCAAGCTACGAGTTTGGTTCAGCATCGAGGTAAGTTTGCACGCAGGAGAGGGCGCCATACCTTGCTATACCGCACCATAGGCGCACAAGTATACAAAGGCCTGCCTTCTTGCTTCGCTATATCGAAAAGTTTGAGAGGACTGCAATAGGTCAGTTGTCCTGTTGAGGGAGGAGGAGGGAAGAATGGAGGCAAACGAACTTGATGTCTAGGGAAGGGATCCCTAGAGTGTTATCGTTTTGCTCTTCTAGGTCTGACATGTTTTATGATTTGAGGGGACTGATTTGGCATTATCGACGGTATCATGAAAGTCTTGGTTGTTACGAGGACATTTTGTGAAGATATAATTATTCGTGATGTGACCCTTGAGTATGTAGAGGTCCTGAGGTCCAACATTCTTGTGGTGGGGTCGGCAATTTTTTTAGGCGGGTTTCGGGCTTTAGGGACGCCTAGCAGTCTGTCGGTTTGTCTGTCTGTCTGAACCACTTCACATTCATATATAATCTTATATTGGATAAAAGAAGGTTAATAACGTCTATCGGGGCTGATCCTGCACCCCAGAGTGAACTATGATATCGTAACGATGGAATTAAATATCTTTACGATAGGTGTAACCCGATCGCATAAGTAGTAGGCCTGCGCACTTCCATGTAACCCAAATTGAATGAACTCCGTACCTTTTCCTAGCCGTAGTATCCTAATCCTGCTTCCACTCCAAATCCCCATCCATATGAACTACTGCTGAGTTTTTGACAGGCCACATGGAAATATTCAAGCAACGTAATGTGTTCCTTTCCTTCCCCAATCATCATCGGCTTCCCCTCGCTTCTCGACTTTATCTTCGTCTCCTGTGCGACGACCTCTCCTATCATCCTCGAAATCTTCCCTCACATCCCATTCCGTCGTACGACGAATAATCATCTGGTCGCTGCCAATTGTACTTCTCTCCGCATGGTCTTGATCATCGGGTGTCGATCGACGGATGTGGGAGTAATGCATTGCCCCATCTGGTCTCAAGGTTCCCAGTTCCTCCCCATTCTCATTGCTAGTTTTGTTGGTGTACTGAATACCGAAGATCGGAGATTTGTTCGTGTTCGAGTTCGGCGGCGTAGTTATCGGAGTAATGGAATCGAAGTCCTCGTCTTGAAAGGAGTTTAAGGTGCGTAGATGTCGGGGTGTTTTGGATGATTTAGGTTTGGTGGACTTCCATGCAGATCGTGAGGATAGAATAGTACTTAGTTTGGAGCCGTGGTTGCTGTATGATGAATCCATAGGTTTCACAGTCGACACTAGTGCACCGGATGACATGGCCTCCATGAATGGCTTGAGGAATGGCAGACAGGCAAGGAAGATAGCTGAGTTGACTTGAATGGTTGTCCAGAGATAGTTGTGGTATGAAACGAGGGTCTGGTTTGGGAGGGATGGAGAAGCATCATGGGAGAGAACGTATAATCGAACGATTGATAGAGGTAGTATGCTAATGTATGTTAGATCATGAACAACTAACTTACCAACTAAAATCTACTTACAAGATCCTCGTTCCAAAAGCCATGATTACGACTGCTTTTCGCTTGAATGGCATCTGCAATTCCCAGACCAAAATGATTGGCAAACAAACAATGGCAAAGTCGGTGAACATGTCGACTGATCCGATAACATCCCAAAATGCGAGCTTTGTGGTATTAGCTGATGCCTCGCATAGAACATGCACAGCTTACAGGACTGAAACAATGATTAGAAAGAATGGCGAACGGTTCAGGAACACCGCATTGAAACACAATGGCAACCTCTGCGCTGATCGCCCAACCCATCACAAAGATTTCGATTGCACGATTAACCATGGCGTATCCCGAATCAGGAGTTAAGGCTCGAAGGTAAAACAAGGTCGAAAGTTTCCCAAAACATAGTGACGGTATATAGAATAGTTGTGATGCATATCCATACTGCCAACATTAGCCTTTTCGAAAGACTCACGAGAACGACAGGAAGAACCTTTTGGTAATTATCTAACGTCTCCGTACTCAGTGTGTCTTGGGGCTGTCCTAAACCACCCTTCTCAACCATTTCTGAGAGCATGATGCTATGACATATGCCTAAGCACTATTTCCTGTCAGTTTTTCAATCCATCATATACTTCGCCTCGAACTCACCATTGTTATCAGAATCAACCCATCGTCGGTATTAACTCGACGCAAAACGAATAATTTGCTCCCTATTCTTACAATAACGGCCAGTATCATTCCTGTGAGTCCCATCCATGTCGCAATATTCACAACAGGTCCCTGATTGAATTTTGAAATTATGACTTTTCGTGGCAATAATACGGGTGTCATTTTGAATCATGAGAATGAATCTAAGAAGCTTGTAAAATGAACGGCAATTGGGTTAGTTATACATCTCTTCTTTCCAAATTATTGCATAAATCCATCAATTGTCCCAGCATTTCGAGATGCATTGGAACATGATATGGGATTTCCGGCATTTTGTTAGAAAAAAAGAAGTCGCTGAACGATGCAAGGGGTCAACGGCCCTCGGGGACAAGCCAGTGAGCAACAACCCGGAGTGCATTCGCATTCGCAGGTTGGATTTCCTTTTGCCGATTTTGAGGGTTACCAATGACCCAATTTACCAAATCGTTGGAAATTAGCTCAACATACAGTCGTGCCCATAGCGAAGGTTCCTGTGAGCTCTGATGCGAACATTGGAATGGGGTGTTTGTATTGGCTCGTGCAAATTGTTCGGAAAACAACTTGGGAGAATGCAACTGCAGTACCACCCCACGAGGTCGAGGAGCTTGGTCCCTTGATCCTTGGATTTATGTTAAAAAATCCCACGCATTTGAGGCCTTGGTATGAAAGACAGCCACAAAATGGCGATCATGTATTAATTTGGATCGTGATGAAGCAACTTAGGACTTTTTGTTGCTTGGTGCATGTCGCGAAACCGTCATATCAGGTTGCACGAAAGAGGCAATATGAGATGCGATATCGCGGGGGTCACAAAGTAAATCTCGAGGTGAAAGGAGCACTTCTCTGGCCAGCGAATTTTCGAAGTTCCAGTCATGGCTAGTCGTCACGAATGTTTGGATTCGTGCCAGTTGTATGCCTGACATGAACTTATGAAGCTGTTGCCCTAGAAGGCTAGAAAGTTGCGCCGACGTAAAAATTGATTAGTTTCCACACGGTCTGGAGGCGGGAGGCAGGAGGATAGCCGTCGATAAAACCAACACAAGTTGCACTGGAACCACTCTTCCGCAAGAGTAACATGGCCGACGATAACAATTGAAAAGTCCTTGAACAACAAACGATCACAGTCTCAGCTGCAGCACAATGTCCTAAGTCGGCCTATGCTTTTTGCAAAGAATAGACGACCAGATGCCGCATTTCGTCCTTATGTATGTGCATGCGCAGGCTGACGGTTTTTGTGATACTCAGTTATCAAAGTGGCGCGGGCGAAGGAAATATTCTCCTTGCACAAATTACTAATTTAGTGAAAAGCACGTGAAAAGTTTAACCCCCTTTAGGATTCTTCCCCCGCGTCAATGCAACCTCACTGAGAAATGTATGAATGTTGGTACCAAATTTCATCCCTTGCACACCAACCATTATCATCATTAATGGACGTATCAAAATATCTAGAATTGATCCAGCACGATGCAGCCAGTAGCCATGCATCGGGGTGTACACAATGAGACATTTTCCCACTTTCTAGGTGCGTCCAGGGTTACTTTTCCCTATCTACCATTTGACGGTCCATGCAAGGTATTTCTGTAGATGTAGAAACTCTTCTATCCCCGCAGTCCTGTCCTCTTTCCTTTTTGCTTTTGTCTCTTTCTTCTATCCTGCATTTCAGTTGTCGAGGTCAGAAGTTTCTACTTTCTTATATACAAAATGGACGACGACAAGAAGAACGTCGAGCTGGGCGTCCTCGACAGGACTGCCTCATCGAATGAAGTTTATGATATTCCATCTTCACGTTTGAAGGGTAATACGAGCAGAGATGATCAAGAAATGGCGTATTATGGGAAACCGCAGCAACTCAAGCGCAACTTCGGATTTTTGTCGATAGCAGGTTTCGTCTGTAGTTTGCTGTCTACTTGGGAAGGAATGTTTGCTGTCTTCTTATTTGGCTTTTCCAACGGTGGCCCAGCAGGCTTGGTATATGGTTATATCTTCTGTGTAAGCATTTGCTCCTCCACAAAAGCTCGGCTTCAAATGTTGCTCAGACTGCTCACTTGGATTTGAGACTGACAGGATATTTCTAGTGGATAGGAACTCTTGCGACCGTTGCGAGTCTGGCTGAAATGGCCTCGATGTATGTTAATATAATCTGCCATGGAAGCTATGGCTAACAGAGTAGGATGCCCTTGTCTGGCGGACAATACCACTGGGTTTCGATTCTCGCCCCGAAGTCATATGCGAAGTTTCTTTCCTACATCACAGGGTGGTTGACGGTAATCGGATGGCAAGCGGGTCAAGCAAGTGTTGCATTCCTATGCGCAACGATGATCCAGGGCCTTGTGGTATTGAATCATCCAGAGTATACTCCAGAAAGATGGCAAGCAACGTTGATACTATATGCTATTCTTGTTTTCATGATATTCATCAATACGTTTCTTGCTCGATGGCTACCGAAGATTGAGGGCTTGGTACTTTGTGTTCATATCCTAGGATTCTTCGGTATACTGATTCCGCTTGTCTACCTCGCCCCGCATGGATTTGCAAAAGATGTCTTTGCTACTTTCCTGAATGAGGGTGGATGGCAAACTGATGGTGTATCATTTTTCGTGGGGCTTGTTACTAGTGTTTTTTCCTTTCTTGGTAAGACTTCTCTCTAGATATACGGAGCAACCCCTGATCTTCTACAGGAGCCGACTCTGCCTGCCACATGAGCGAGGAAATTGTCAACTCAAGCACAGTAGGTATGTAAATTCATACCCCCTAAGATACTTCCACCAGTCAACTAACGTCAACAAGTTCCATGGGCCATGATTGCATCAATTATGCTCAACGGAGTCCTGGGGTTCGCCCTGCTGATCGCCCTGTTGTTTTGTCTGGGCAACATTGACGACGCATTGAAAAGTCCAACTGGATTCCCCTTCATAGAGATCTTCGTCCAAGCAACGGACTCTATCTCCGCCGCAACTGGTATGACTTGCGTTATCTTAATTCTCCTGATAGCTGCCGCCATTGGAATCATGGCAACGGCGTCTAGACTTCTCTGGTCATTCGCTCGCGATAACGGTGTGCCAGGTTCGAAGTATATCAGTCGAGTAAGTCAACCTTAACCTGTGGTGATCATGAAACTGATTTTATAAAGGTACATGAACCAACGGCCCTGCCGATCTATTCGATTGTTGTTAGCATGGTAGTATCGGTCCTGTTGGCACTCATCAATATTGGGAGTACAGCAGCCTTCAATTCCATTGTCTCAGTCAATGTGGCGGCATTTTATACAAGCTACATGATTCCTATCTGTCTCTTACTGAAGAAGCGTCTTCGCCAGGATCCTGTCAAAGACAAAATTCACTGGGGTCCTTGGAAAATGGGTCCAGTTCTGGGTCCTATCGTCAACATTATTGCATTGATCTACTCGATCATCACCATGTTCTTCAGTTTCTGGCCAGCTGTCGCGGCGGTGGATAAGGTGTCGATGAACTATTCATGTGTGCTGTTTGCTGGGGCCGTACTGTTCAGTGTAGTGTTTTATATTGGGTGGGGAAAGCATGCCTACAAGTGGCCTATCGTGGACCCAATCAAGAGACAGCAGTAGATGTACCATGTTAAGGGTGTTGGAGAGGGTGACAAGGAATGGAGTATATAGTATTACTACTGTTTTTAGCAAGCATCATATTATTTACCTGCTGTTGTTTTGCGTTGCAAAATAGATTTTAGATTCGAGTTCTAAATGTATGCTATCTAGTCGAAGATTACAAAAACATCCAATGCACCTGTAGACGAGGAGGGTGAGCATTAGCTCAGTGACAACAGTTCCTGCACCATCAAAAATCTTATAACAATAGCCAACAATAACCAACAAACACCCCTCACAACCCATATCCTAACACACCCTCTTCCTCCCTCACCCGCCGTCAGATCATGCACAACCATTCAAATAAAGTTAAGTTCCAATTTATTCAACCCCACCAGACCCAATTTATTCTATCCGCTTTTGATCATACATCCGATTCGTTACCGCCGTGTCGGGACGGCTCGAAAAGGATCGGTATCCCTACAGTTGATGAACGGAAGAACATCCGCCGGCTTCATACGATCAATGCGACGCGAAACTTTCTTATCTGGACGTCCGCGGGGGGCCTAGTGGCAGTTGAACCTGGATGAAAAGGGACTGAATCACGATAGATGGGAAGTGAGTACCGAGTTTTGACTTCGGTCTCGGCTGCTTGGCGTATTGGTGCAGTGCTTTTATCCGGATGTGTATGAATGGGAAACAGGTGACGAATGCTACTTGCTGACAGCGTGCGTGCCTAAATACACTGCTGTTGCAGTTGCATCTTTTTGATGCACAAATACCAATCAATTATCACACCCTCCAAAAATACTGGACGATGGGCGCTCTTTTCTCGATGCTTTGATGTTTTCTTTTACAAGTATACCCGTATGCAGGGCAAGGGGGAAAAAAGCAATTTGCATGGAGGGTGTGTGGCTCAGTATTGCCGAAACATTTACGGAAGTTCCATGAGTTGGCTCGGGACGGATTTATTGGTCAGGGCGTGGGGTGAGATGTGATGGGAAATGGGATGCGAGGTAGCATTGGGATTCGATAGAGGCGTTGAGTTGACACTGAGGCTGGAATTTTGCTTTCTTTTCTTTTTCTTACGTGCTTTGAGTCAGAGCACGTTACGAAATCTTACATTGGGGTTCGAGGACCTCATAGACACGGAGACAATTCTTATCCTTCCTTTCATCTCCACCTTCCAACATCATTCCCATCAGGCACCTTCATCGTCTCTATCTACCTCTCTTTCGACTCTCCCCTCTCACCTATCCTCCTCTCAATTCTACCATGGCAACATCAACCCCCACGTCTCTCTCCGTCTCCGTGTCCCCCTCGGATCCTTTCTCCCTCCCCGAAGCAAACCCCACATCACTCCCCAAACCCAAATCCTCCAATCTCCGCCTCCTTCCCTGCGATCCCCTAACTGATGGTCCCGCCATCCTCTCCCAACAAATAGCCGCTTTCAGTAACCCCGTCGAACCTTTCTTTTTTGTGCTCCATCCACCAACAGAGAACTTTGAGAATACCGTGAAGAGGACCGTGGATAGATGGTTGGCTGATGCGGGGGCTAAGTACGTTAAAGTTGTCGATGAGAGGGGTGAGTGTGATATTTCTGTCTCGGTGGCCGAGAAGCTTCTGGAACGAGAAGCTTTAGAGAGTCCAAAAGAACGGAGTGTGGGAGGAGGGTGCTGGAGAAAAATCACCACGGTGGAATGTCCAGAAGATCCATTGTCAATCAATGCGATAGACTTGCAATTGACACAAGTGTGTCCCTCTCTGACCCTCTCAAATTTGAGTCTGATATTGCTTTCAGTAATATCTTTACATCTACTCTACTTGATGGTTCCTCCAACGACCACTAATAAAGTCCCACACAGGAAATCTGATAAGCGCGGCGAAATGGCTCATCAACACCTCGCCCTTAACCGAAGAACAAAAACAAGAACATGTCATTGTAGATTGGCATGATGATGCCGACTCCAATGAGTGGGCTGGATACCTGATAAATTGGATTCATCAACATCAACTGAAGTATAGTAAGGGAGAACCTTGTGTTGGTAGGTCATCATTTCTCTTCACAGTCCTGCCGTCTGTCCTCTCTATTCATATACATTACCTATCGTCACATTTCGTGTCACCTTCTCTCCTCCAACTGATTCCCCCTTCCCAACAAATTTGACCCCCATTCATCTCCATACTTCATACTAACACTCCCAGTCCTCGATATTCTAACAACCCACCCCTCGCATCAGCACCTCGGCGCTGGCACGCTCCTCATGAAATACGGCACCGCAATAGCAGATGAACTAGGATTACCCGGTTTCATCGAGGGAACGATCATCGCCAAGCATTTGTATGAAAGTCATGGATTTAAGGCGATTGATGGCGGGAGGTATGTTGAGATACCTGTGCCGGAGAAGTGGAGGAATAAAGAGGATCGGCCGGTTATGAGATTTCTGTTTTATGTTAGAGAGGTACATAGTGAGTGACGTTCGGTGTTCTTCCTATAGCAAACACTTTTATCTTCAAAAATGCTCTGTACTCTCGCTCCTAACCGTATTGATCGGAGGCTCTACTGTCTTTCACTTTTCAACCTTCTTCTAGACAAGCTGTTGTTGTTACATCGAGCAGAAGGAGAATGTTTGATGCCCTCATCATCGTCAAGTGACTTACTTATCTATCTGTATGTCATTGGCTGTTAGTTGCCTATCGTAATTTCGTTGTACTTGGTAACACTGATATGTTCGCTGCGACGCTTCTTCTGCGCGTGGCTACTTCAAAAAAGGAATGTGATATATGGTGAGCGTTTGGATAACTTCTTAGATGGAAGGACCTGGGTTTTGAACTAGGCTTGGAAGAGGATCTTAGCTGATTGATCATCTTCGCTCTCCTCTTCATCTATGGTGCTTTCACAGATATTCGAACTCAAAAGTAGTTGTATCTGATTCCAGATCACCTAGCTCCGTTTCGACTGGAATTCTGTCAGTTAATCTACGCGAAGCTGGGGCAGAGGCCGCGGTGAAGCTACGGGCATCTGGATGCCGCTGTCGAATGACAACCTGTCCTGTACATGGACTATCACGACAATGCCTAACGAGTTGGAAAGTCATCAGCCCCTTACCACTGCGTATAATCTCACAAGTCAATCTGACTGTCGGTATTTCTTTTCGACTTTTGGAGTCTTGCGATTTTGGGAGTCGTAAGGAATTGCGCGTAAATTGGGACACTGACCAATGCCTATTGTCTTATATATTTGCAGATACGTGTCTTCACATTTGAAAAATTCGGATGTACGAACCATGGCGGGACAGAGAAATACAGGAGAAAGTAAAGAAACTGGTTATTTAATATCCAAATCCGATATAAGTGTGAATGCCCTCGCCTCCCTCCTGCGCCTCCATCTAAAAATAGAATCAGTTCATCTGCCTATTTACACCTCACCTCGAGGTCAATTCGTCTACAAAAAGGCAGATACCTTTTCTTATCGACGAACAAAATCTTGAACCCACTAAATTCACATTCAAAGCTTTTCTCTCACTCAGAAAGAAGAGGCAAGAAAGACCATGTCCACAACAACCATCATAATCCAACTGTCCCTTACCCCTTCAACCCTCAACCTCGAAAACCTTAACTCACCCGCCAAAATTGCGTGGACTGACGCTCTGAAACTAATCGCGCAGTCAGATGTTGAATCAAAACCTGACGAACCGTCTGTTTGTGCACATGATACTAATGGTGATGTTTTACTTGTAATCCGTAAGTATTCTTCGAGCAGCCTCAAATCCACTCCCCCCAAACCTACTGCACAGGATCTTTAAGACCGCGATATTGATCTGCCTAGGACACGGGCATACACTACTCCCAACCTCATTCCTTCCTACCCTCTTCCGACCGCTTCTCCCGTACCTCACTGCACCAGCAAGAGTCTTCACAGCAGAGAGTAAATCCGTGTACGCACCGCCGCAGTATGAGATTACTACTGGGACGGTATTCTTACCCTGGGGTTTTGCGATGGATAGGCTGAATCTGGTGTGGAGTGTAATTTCTATGAGTGCGCACAAGACAGGGAAGATTGCAGGAATGAGATTCGGTGGTAGTAAAGTGGTAAGTGGGGAGGATGTGCTGGGTATAGGGG
>LLKJ01001536.1:0-29860 GCA_002242865.1 Clarireedia sp. CPB17 | reverse complement strand
GGTGTGGATGGTGTGGGGGGAAAGGGGGTTGAGGCGGAGTTGAGAGGTGCGAAGGGGCGCTTTGATGTTAGTATTGTTGTGTTGTCGGTGCGGTGGGGCTGGATGGGAGGGGACGCATTCAACAGCGATAACATAGTTTAGCATAGTTATGAGGTACATGTTTAGGTTCGGTGAGAAATTGATTCACCTAGGGGAAACACATCTTTGCTAGATTGTGAAGATGATTTTACATGACTTCTGTATATATTCTGTGTGTAAAGGATTATCAAGCAAAGCATCCTCGTACTGCACATCATGAAGCTATTCACCATCCCTTGGATTTCATGCAAGCACGAACTCAGAAAGATAATGAGAAGACCTACAATAGGTTGGAAATAAGCGAAAAGGAGGAATACGAGAAGGTCAAGTGGCACGAGTACAAAAGGTTGTACGTGCAAGCTGTAAATGCTTTTGTGTGGTTTTATTCTCCGGTATCCAACAAGGTCAAGAGCGAGCATGTTGGGTATGTAGCCACTGGCCACGGGACAGAAAGCTAGCTTTCCGATGGTAGTGGAGCCGATGAAATACATCTTCTTCATGGTGAGGGTGACATATCCCTAGTAGAGCATTGTCAGTGGCACTGATTATCCATCTTGACGTACCAAGTACAGTACGAGAAAAGTGTTAAGTGAGCTGACGAAACATTACATCAAGTGAACACCTCACAGATCTTGTCATCCCAACCTAGCGAGCATCGTGCATCATGACACATCACTTTGAAGGCAAAATCTGTACACGCAGCAGGGACTTCCTCAGTTGCGGTCAATCCTATCTGAGTAACAATGTCAGAACAGAAGTAAAAGATACTGCCAAGACGAAAATCCTTCTCGTCATTTTCGCGCTTTCTTCTTTTCCTACATCTTATCTTGTCTTGGCACTTTGGTCATTAGACGCGACAGGAGCATTGAAGCACTGCGAATGGAAGCACTCCCCTATCGATGTTGCCGTTGAGACTTCAGCGCTCGGAACTGGATATCGACTCCGTGTTCCGCCTTGGCTGAAATTCAAGGATGCCATGGACACTCCTTCCTCTAGAAGACATGCAGTCCCCCCGTCTCTTGTCGTGTTTTCACCAGTAACGAAGTCGAAATGGTCTGTTTAGTCCCCACTTACTGCGAGAGGTATGTCTGATGAGGCTTCCATAGAAAGGTGCGAGTTGCAAAAGCTCGAGGTGGGTGTTGTCTAAAAGAGAAAAGAGAGCGACGCCATTGAGAAGAGACGGCTGATGACTAAGCATAGCCGAATGCCAAGATATTTAGCTCTAGCGAGGTCCACCACCGTCATCTCGCGATTCTCGACTGCAAAGCCGGTCGCACGGTTTGTTGCGATGCGTCGGATTGATTGGCACAAGACGTTCAAGACCCTTGGAAAATCGTTCATCAAAGGAATACGGAGTGCATACAAGACCACTAAATCTCTTTCCCTTACTTCGATTTCCTCCCAATACGAGCACGATCAGCTCGAAGGCCGTCTTTTATTGAGCTGCTCGCTCGTTACCTTACCTCATTTCGCCTGCATTGCATCGCCACTCCATTCAACTCAAGGCCTGTTTTGACGTGAGACCTCGTCGTGGCCGCGAGAGACTGAGACTAAGACCGAGCGAGACTGAGCGAGACCGAGCGAGACCGAGTACAAATCGCGTCTAATTGACGTTATTGTTCTTAACATTAATCCCGGTCTGATCCCCACCTGGAATCCGCTTCTGCTGCGAGTTAAAAAGCTACGACGGAGCAGGAGCTTAGCTTGCATACGGTGACCTTTTGTTTCCTGAGGGAATTACGAGAATTTCCCTTGTTCGATCTCTACTCTAGACCTTCCGATTACCCAGCACACTAAGGACACAGGGACCTTGGCCAATTGAACTACTGTCGTTGACAGAGCTCATTGGAAATTCACACAATTATTTGCTCGCGATGACCTCGAAATCGCTTGTCGGAGCTCCTCGTTCAAGCTACAATGGCTACACATCCTCAAGACCTGCGGTTCTTGGTTTGGCGAAAGTTCTCTTCTTGAGCTTGTGCCAGCTTTCTTCCGTTTCTGCGGCACCGATCGCGACTTATTTGGGCATTACCAGTGAGGACGACTCGCCAAAAGATCCAGAAGATGCAAGTTTGTGGCTGTATTTGTTGACAGCCGCTGTGCTGGTCTTACTAGGTGGTGCGTTCGCCGGTCTGACCATTGCGTAAGTTTTTCTGTCGATATCCAATTTGCACGGAGATCATGCTAAGAACGGTTTTCATCCAGGTTGATGGGACAAGATGGTGTCTATTTACAAGTTATCGCGACTTCTGGAGAAGGCAAAGAACAACGACACGCGCAGAAGGTGTTCGATCTGTTACAAAAGGGAAAACATTGGGTTCTTGTGACACTCTTGTTGAGCAACGTCATTGTTAACGAAACGCTTCCAATTATCCTCGATCGATCGCTTGGTGGAGGCTGGCCTGCGGTTCTTGGAAGTACTGTTCTGATTGGTATGTGCGACTGCTCTTCAGACCTCTAGCTGTTCATTGACACTCTGTGCAGTTATTTTCGGAGAAGTCATTCCTCAATCGATTTGTGTCCGATATGGTTTAGCCATCGGCGCGTATATGGCACCATGCGTTCTTGGGCTGATGTGGCTCCTCGCACCGGTGGCTTGGCCGACAGCTAAACTACTTGACAAACTGCTCGGAGAAGATCACGGAACTGTGTACAAGAAGTCTGGCCTGAAAACATTGGTCACCCTTCATAAAACATTAGGCACCAGTCCCAGCGATAGATTAAACCAAGATGAGGTTACGATCATCAGCGCAGTTTTGGACCTCAAGGATAAGCCGGTTGGAGATATCATGACACCCATGGATGATGTGTTCACGATGAGCGCTGACACTGTCCTTGATGAAGAGACCATGGACGTGATTCTTAGTGCTGGATACTCACGAATCCCCATCTACGAGCCTGGAAATGAAAGCAACTTTGTTGGCATGCTTCTGGTTAAGATCTTGATCACTTATGATCCAGAGGATTGCAAACGTGTCAACGAGTTCGCCTTGGCTACCTTACCAGAAACTCGTCCTGAAACTAGCTGCCTCGATATCGTGAACTTTTTCCAAGAAGGAAAATCCCACATGGTCCTGGTTTCTGAATATCCAGGTGAAAACTACGGTGCTACTGGTGTGGTTACTTTGGAGGATGTTATAGAAGAGCTCATTGGCGAGTAAGTATAGTGTTCGGTGTGAGACTACATTCGCTAACAAAACCAGGGAAATCATTGACGAATCTGATGTTTACATCGATGTTCACAAGGCTATTAGACGCATGACACCAGCGCCCAAGTCACTACGGCTTAAGCAAGGTTCAGTTGCAGAACACAATGGTTCCGTTCACGCACCCGAGACCCTCATTGACGTCTCGGATGAACGACCAGCGGGATTGCCTGTTAATGGGAAGCATTTGCGAGCCGAAACTCGAGGTTCCAGCCCAGCCGCTCAACTTGGGACAAGTCCAATGGCCAGTTACATGCACCGGGTCTCTACAGGGGCAAGTGATACAAATGCTGCCCCGCTTAAAGGAAATATGAATGATCTACGCGAACACCTTAAACACCTTGGACCATCCAACCTCGCCAGTCGTCCCAAGATGACCAAATATCAATCTGTTAAGATCAAGCCCGGAAGCATAGCTAACCGATCTGAATCAAGAACAGATTCGACGGTTCATCGCGAATCTCTTGCAGACGTACCCTATACTGATCACCCGGCTCCTCACGGTGGTGAAGGAGAGGGACTTCTTAGATCCGCCGGTATGGACGCAAAAGATGGTGTACAGGCTCTTCAACAAGGTTACGGCTCTATACAACAATCAGCTCATCCCTCTAAGCCCGAAAACCGACCCGAACCGACCCGAAAACTATCATCTGAACCTCAGTCCCCGGGTGCTGGCCAACAACTTTCTATATCAAACTTCTTCAGCAAGAGCAACAAAAGTTCCGATACATTAGGCTCTCTAAGATCACACACTAGCGGAGGTCCTTCAACACGGAAAAAGGGGGCAGCTAGAAGTGGAAGTATCACGGAAAACTTGGTAGAAGCAGGTGGCATTAGAAAGATGGTGCTGGAAACGAACGTTAATGTTAGCAGTGGGGACGAAGAAGGAAGAGAAATGCATTCGAGTAGTAGTGGAAAGAGTGCCGCGGCTACGAGATGGTCCGGTTTCTTAAGCGGAGAGAGAGAAAGTGAACAAACAGAGACGGATGATGCCGGTACGGGAATGGAAAACGGTGGAGAGGGAAAGAAGAAGAAGGGAAGTGCTAATGGTGGAGGAAGTGCGAGCAGTAGCGCGTATGGTCATGGGAAGAAGAAAAACAAGAAGAAGAAGAAGAAGTCAGGAAAGTGACGTGGTTGCTTGAGCTGGGCGGACTAAAAATTGGGGATCGATAGTTGTGAAATAGTAGCACAGATTTTGGTGGTGAATTGTATGATAAGTGGAGGAAAGGCGCATATCAAAAAGAAAAACCCACTGTGAATATAAGAACAAAGGAAGAGGGAGATGAAATAGCTGGCAGAGCTTGTACAGGACATAATTTAGGAGTTTTGATTCGGTAGTTGGGTTCGGTATAATGAACGGAAAGGAACTGAAATATAGCTACAGGTGCAACAAGTCGATGGGCAATGAAATGTAATATAGTTCAATGCAATGCGATTTGCCAAATCGACGGTGGTGGGGAAGTGATCTCCTTGTTCAGTCAAAGGGGTTGTGTTGTTTTAAGCGAGACAATTCCCCATTTTGCTGAAGTATTCTTTATAGTAGTTTTACACGCTGCTACATGACCACAATTCTTCTTATTACTTTCGATGCATGTCCAGTTTCTGAGAAGAGTCCTGTACCACTCATCATATTGTACATGTCCAGGAGTCATCGCCGACTGTTCGGGCTCTTTGAACAATGCGCGTTCAGCAGGTCAAATATGGTGGATGTAGACCCTCTTGCTCGACCTTCATTCTGCACAGTTCATTAGTTAGGTTCTGATTCTATTCTAACAAGTCATTCCTCGAGGCTCAGGTTGTAGAGTTAAGGTTTCAATTCTCTTCTTTCACATAGCCTGGATTAGGCCACTGGTAATTGCTAACATTAGCATTCCGAATTTCCTTTTACCTATCAGTTGTCACCATTGTGCTGCTCTAGTAGATCTACTATCATGAATCGCCAGCAGACTCCGTGGCCATCGCAGTTGTCGGATTCACAGTCGCCGGATTCAAGTGATGATAATATCCTGCAAAATATTCCGGTTCACATTAGAGGAGAACAGTATGTTCGAGGTGTTTCAACACCGAGAGGACCTTCAACGCCGAGAGGATCTCGGCGAGGAAGCCACAGGGGCTCTCACCGAGGTAGCTATTCAAGCGGACATAACCAACGGGCTAGTAGATCGCATCAATATGATACTAGGAACAGCGGCTCTCACCATTTTCAAGCTCAAACTAACATGAATGGCTACCAGAGATGGCAAGGAAACTGGAGGAGTTCTAATCGTGGTAGCTATTCAAGCGGACATAACCAATTGGCTAGTGGATCCCATGCATACGACACTGGGAACAGCGGCCCTTCAAATTACCAATCTCCAACTAACATGAATATTTACCAGGGGTGGCAAGGAAACAACATGTTTCACAGTCCGCCGTCTCTTGCGCACCCTAGACCATACCGCAGTAATCTGGGAATTGACTGGGTAAGAACTACTACGCACTCAGGCAACCCAAACTCTCCCGGTCCTCAAGCTGCCTATGGAGATCAGCAGTATGAAAATTACCAGCACCAGCAATGGAGTCATCATATGCCTCAATATTTTGCTGGCAACGACGCTAACTTCCAACACGCTTTCGGCCAGATGGATTTCAACAGCTCTCCCCCCTGGGTAGATCACCAACAACTGGCAGAATCTGTCCCGCACTGGTTAGCTGGTGTTCCCGATGATCCGCAAATTAGCACAGGTAGTAGTCCAATCGCTGCTTTACCTTACTCTCCCACAGAGCTTCTTCCTCGGTCAGGGCTGGCAAGTTCATCACAGTGGGCGTCATCGCCGCAGATGAACGAGATGACAGCGATGACAGCCGCGGACTATACCAACCCTTGGGCCACTCCCGCCTTACCTTCCACAGTTCCGTCATACGGTCAGGACCACACTGCAGGTTTCGTGACCAGCCCATATGCTACTGCATACCCAGGAACTGACAGCTCCCCTTTCATTACACAGTCTCCGTTCCCTCAACCCCTTCCAGGAACGCCCTATCATACACAGGCTCCTGAATTTCTCCTTACTATGTGTCGTTCGCATCCGCGTCAGGAAGCGCCGGCCGCACGTCCGCAGTCTTGTATTCCGGGGTTTGGGATTGTGAATGAGGGAGAGGGTGTGAGTCATTTCTATCACGAACACTACTGAATAGTAAATTTCTTTCGTACGCTGTCTTGAGGGATAAGCTGGTCTTATTGAGCAGGATGATGGACTACAACAGCAATAGTTTGTTGGTTTTATGATGGAATATTGCGCTTTTTCATAGGTTTGTTTTGTTGAAATGCCTGGCTGCATTTGCGTTTGTTCGGAAATATTTGGATTTATTGTTAAATTACTGTATGAAAGACCAAAAAATTGAATTGTTTTTACCTGAAATAAAAATTCCTTTGATATCGATAATATGAATTGAGCGAGACACAATGACTTTTGTGAGGTTAACATAGGAAGAACTGAACAATGTACAGTAATATACAGTTGATTTTGAAAATGTGCGAAGGAGAAAAATCCCTCTGAGTTGCATGAAAAGGGGAAGCGATGTTCTGGGTTCACTGTGCTGAAGCATGGAATTGATGAAATGTCTCGCTCATGCATGATTATTCTTGATTTTTGTTAATTGATTTCTCTATCTTAAAGATAGAATGAAGAGATGACATATTTACATAAATTTATTCTCCCTGGGTGGTATACCGCACATGTAGATATCTCATGTAGTCGAACTGAACCAGGCCCAGAGGATCATATCCGACAGATATATATCAAAGAAAGGGAAAACAGAACCTCAGAACAATTCTTCTTCGCTAAAGAGCTTTCTATAGTAAATATTTTTACATTAAACTTGTTCGTACAATGTTCCAAAGTTTCTGGACAAAGAAGGAACAGCGTATATAGAAGTATACGTATTTCTTTTAAAATACTTTCTCCCACTCTCCACTTGCGATATCCATCCCTCCTTGTAAGTCTAAACATCCGTAACCCAAAAATTAGTCAACACTTTCTCCATAAGATGGATGCTCATAAGATAAATCCTGCAATCAGAAGTCGGCAAGCCCTCCTCCATTGTGGTCCCCGCGCTACACTAAATCCCGGAGAATCGAAAGCCTGCGAAGATTGCGGTAAGTCACTACACAACAGCCCGAATTCATACATCCACCACTTGACATATTCTACATCTCTGAGACCCGCATACATCTATACTGATTTTAAGATAGGAATGTTCAGAGGGCATATTCCACTCTTATTCCAAGGAAACTACGAGTTCAGGTATAGAGTCGCCGCGATGCCAGGCTGCTTGTTCAACTTCGACGCTAATGTAAGAAAATACAACGCAAGTCTTCCCCTTCCGCTCAGTGCTACTTTCAGAACAGATGATCCTAGATTCACCTCAGCTGGGCTAGACTACATGATTTCAGGAGAAGGACGGGTACCCGATAGGAGAATACGTCTTCCCAAGATCGAATATGAAGCTTTAGAAACTGCTATCCGGCAAGTCCCAACGGGTACGCCGCTGGAGATGCTTTCTCTTGGCACGGCGTTCTTATACATGACCTGGTCGAATCTTGATCAGGCTGCGAACGAGTTGAATCAGGCTCGTAGAGAGGCTCGCTTAGAAAACGAGGAATTGACGGATATTTGGAACTTTGTTGACTTTGGAGACTCCCTACCCGTATCATGAGTCGACCTGGACCCCTGGTGGTTACTCGGGAATCTACCTGCAGGCAAAGAACAAGCTCGTGTGTTGGTTTAAGTATCTCCTTGGTAAGTATCTCCTCTCATCCTTTCAGGCTCGGGGCCAGCGTGGCCCCGCGGTATCATCGCCTGATTTTCTCACTCTATATATACAGTTCGCTACTTACTTCTCTGTGAAGTCAAGATACTTAAATAATCTAATTTTTCCCCAACCCCCCGTCCCAATGTATCGTCCGTGAATGTGCTAATAAATTTGCTTTGAAACAACGAAAAGCCACGAAAGACAATACATGCATCTGTTCTTATGATTGTAGTCTGCTTGATTCTACTAACTAGCCAACTAAGTCTTAAGGACCTCGAGGATTTATGCATAGCAAGAGGATACGTATCCCTCCATAATGGGCTTAGAAAATGTAATTCAATGCATTCCTGTACAGGCGAATCCAACCGTGCAACCGGAAATGGGGCATTCATATATTAAGTGAAGCTCTCTTGTAGTCTATATTCACAAAGAATCTGCTCTGCAGTATCCCCAAAGACCAAACATGCATGCTGTTCAACCACTGGAACAACGATGAAGAAAAAATACAAACACAGCGAGAGTTCTGCCCAGAAAATGAACCTGTCTTCCATATTCTTAGACACACTGTAACTTCACATTGCAACTCCATACTGAAACTTCACCCTACAAACCGATTACCTTCGCAGCACTGAAAATGGCTTCTTCCTCAAGTCGTCCTTCTCAGGCTGCTTTCAGACAAGCCCCCCGGCCCCCTCCTACTCCAAAGTGCCGCAGCTGCTATAGAGCTTTGCAAGGAGATCAAACACAAGACGAATGGATCACAGGCCACTTGCTGTATTGCAAAGATAGCTGCCTGAAGTCTTTCAACCGAATAATAGCAAAATACAACGCTGATCGTCCCGAAACTTTCGAACGCTGGGCTTACCATGTCACTATAATCACAACCCGTGAAGATATTCTCGCGCTGTATACTAACTCTCCCTCTCCTCTCCGAATCGCTCTCCCGGACAAGATATATCTTACCATGCGAGCTGTCTCGGGAGTCGGGCATGTACGGAATGATGAACAAGAAGGCCTGCCGGATTCCAGAGCTTGCGGATGATACTGCGGCGTGGTTTATGGAGGATTATCATTGGGAGTCTGTGGAGCAGCGCGCGGGGCAGGCTAAGAATGCTTCTTATGGTGGGATGGGTTTCGGTGACACTGACACGGTTCAGCAGTTTGCTCGCGATGGTGCGGATTATCTGTCGCCTGTAGAGTACTAGATTAAAAGAGAGGTTGCTCAGGCTTAGCATAACCGCCATAATTCTTGTGGGCGAGGATCTAGTGCAAGAGGTGGAGAACGTAGCGAGGGATCTGGAGAAGGCGGTTCAGGATCTAGGGGACATGGTTCGGGATCTAGAGGACATGGCTCAGGATCTAGGGCGCGTGGCTTAGAAGCTAGACATGGCTTAGCATCTAGACTTGGCTTAGCATCTGGAGAAGGCGGCTCCGATGAAAGTCACAGAGCTTCCGAGGAATAGTAATGTTTGTGTGCTTATAAGTCATGTGAAGCTCGGCAATCGACTAATCGGGTTCACTTGATTGAGCAAAGTTGAGTGAGGCCTCCTGGCTTGCTTTGCCCTATTCCAATTTTGCTTTTGCGTTGATGATTTTCTTCATTTCAGTCTTTGTGTAGTGCAAAGATGATCCGGAACCAGTCTGCCTATTTTCCCTAGATAAATATTTGTTATCCTGAATCCTTATCTTATAATTTATTATATATCTTCCATTTTATTTATTGTTTCGTAGTGATTATAAAGTCTATTTATAATAACGGGTTATCTATTATTCGCTCCGTGCAGTCGATGGGGAGTTGACCCCGATTCAGAATGAAGGAAGAAGGGCTGGAATGGTGCCTCCAGGTTTCGAGTTGGATAATTTAGCATTCTCTCCAGCATGGCCTTCATAATTTCCGACGGAAATTGAAAGCTGCGTTATGAGCCCCGAAGATGCAATTTTCGCTTCTCCCAACAAAGTTCTCGTTAACGGCAAGGCAATTTGCTTCTTCAAGCTGTACCAGCCCGGCGACACAAATATTGCTCTCCACGAACTCGAGAACTACAAACGGATCACGGAGTCCAATCTAGATCCTGATATACGCATTTGTCGCCTCTTCGGTGTTATTAAGGATGATAAAAATCGACTTATTGGGTTGGTATTGACATATGTTGAATGCGACTTTCTAACTTTGGCTTGTGCTGTGGAACCTGATACTCCGGCTTCCACCAAACGGAAGTGGGTTGATCAAGTCACGGGCACCTTGACACAGTTACATAAGGCTGGAATTGTCTGGGGTGATGCCAAGCCAGATAACATATTAATCGACAAGAATGATCACGCGTGGATTATTGATTTTGGTGGGGGTTATACACGGGGGTTTGTGGAGAGAGAGAAAGCTGGAACTATGGAGGGCGATTTGCAAGGATTGGAGAAGATTGCCGAGTATGTTTTCAGCGAGAGAGCAGAGTAGAGTGAAGGAAAGTGGTGAGAGATTGACATCAGAAGCACAAATGTGGCGCAACGTCTTTATGGGAACATAATTGATGAATTATACAAGAGCTGCGGATTCATTGACATTCCTGGTATCACTGTATTGTACAGTTTTCTCTAACTCCTGAAAAGAAAAATTTCAAAAAAAAAAGTACTAGACGCCGCACGATGCTGAAGGTCAGTCCTCACCTTGCTGAAACCCTTGGATATCGTAGAATTCGACAAGGTGGACTAATTTCCTCTCTGTTGATGTGTTAGTGGATTATATCATGGTCACAACCGCCGTCATCTTCCGACGTTCGACAATCCAGATCTACGAGAGAGAAGGGATCAGGGTTTGCAGGGTGTTGAAGATCTTCCGACTTGACCAAATAGTAATTCTTACTTTGGCAAAGATCACGGGCCCATTATCGTCGAGCAGGGTAACGCTGCCAATGCCCATATCTTCGAATCTCACTCAAAAAGTGGCAGTTTTCGTCTTTGATTGAGAAGCTAATATTTGAAACTATACTGTAGCTCACGATAGGGTAGCTTCTATCATAGAACTGCTAGCGAACGGTGCATCTGCCGAACGCTTTCGCTTTCGCTTTGCAGGATGAAAGATATAGAGTATCTGAAACTTCAAGACAGGAATGTGTAGCGGCAAGCTAATGCTCAGCAAATGTCTCAAACCGTGAACGGGCGCAGAGCTTTTAACCCTAATGTTTCCTGCGAGACTTTCGCGTGTTAGATTCATGGTCAACGTTTCTCAACCCCTCGGAAGCATCAGCAGCTCGTATCCGTATCCGGCGAGTCCTCCTATAACTACATGTATTAGAGTTATCAATATCTTCATTAGACTCAAATGGATACGATATATCGTTTGACGATTGCGGTGGGGTTATTGGGGCATCGGGCGAAGTATATCCGTTATCCGTAGTGGAGATCTGCATAAAAAGATCATCCTGATTGTTCGCTGAGAAACCCGTCCAGTATTCCGTGAGTAATTGACTAGTTGGGTCCTCTTCGTCGCTACACTCGGCTGGTATACTTGCAGAGGCCGGAGGTGGAACTAATTCGTAACTACCTTCATAGATTTTGTCTTCGTCTTCGTCTTCATCCAACAGCTGATTCTCCGACCACTTCGTGTTTAGCTCGTCCCTCAACTTCTCTGAGGTTTCCTTGGCATCATCCTGTAAATTTCTTAACCGTCGTCGGCTTTTCTTGAAATCCTTATGGCTTGATATGAGCAATGAGCTAGAGATAGGAAATTGATGGTATTTGAGTTGGTCCCGGGTCCCTGATGAATAGTGCGCAAAGGTGTTAAGGGTAGTACCATCAGTAGTAAAAGTCGAAATAAATGCGTAACTGATAGGATCAGGACTTTCGAGGAATGAACGTGCTTCGTTTCTGCCATAGACCATACAAGCACCGTCGTATGCTGCTTGAGTTTGTGCCAAGATCATGTCCTTTCCTGGGCCTTTCCACTCTCCGGCTAGGTGTGGTAAAGTAGTAGCCTCGGGACCTGCATAGAGTGTAGCCGCTCCACTAAGCTGTTCGCGGGCCGGGAAGGGGACAAACTGCGTTAGACCAAGACCCTCGACCATATCTGGCTGTGCAGCTGAAAGGTCGTTGTTGAATCCGACATTCTTTGGGAAGTTGCTGAAGGCTTGGTTGTACGACTTGTGATATCCAGGCTCATCATAACGCTGGAGCAGCGCGGATGTCTCATACAGTACCGACGCTTCGTTTGGTGCTCTTCGGATGGCGGAGGCAAAGTATCGAAAATCTGACTCGCTTGGTGAGGCTGTCTCTCGGCTTCTGTCGATTCGCTCTTGAAGTAATTCAAGGTTTACAGGAGGCTTCGAACAGTTTGGATTTAGAATACCATTTTGAAAAGCAACATCCTGAAAGCCTGACTCTGTTGTAGATGTGGTTTGTTTTGACCGTGTTGACTTGGTCTCGGAGTCTGATTGCTTTGACTTTCGTTGACAGTGTTGTAGACTAGAATCCTTGTTGCTAGTAGTCGTCGAGGAAGATAATTTTCCAGCCATTCTTTTCCCAGCAAACTTCCTCTGCCCTCCCATTGTCTCGAACGCTTTTAAGTTTTTCTTCGTGAGGCGAGCGCGCTTTAGGGGTCTTTCGACACTGGTCTCGATGAATCTGTCAAGGCTCCGTTTCCGATTCTGGTAGTCTAGTATATCATATGTATTAGCACGCTGATTGTAGAACAATGATCATAACCAACCTTGAAACTGTATTCTTGAAGGTATCGGCACCGATACCTCGACAGGATCCGAAGTAGACATACGCGTACTTGAGGTCGCTCCAGCAGGCTGTGAAGTCTGAGTATCTGTGGGTCGTTGCTCGATAGGGCTTTGAGATTCGTAATAAGATCCTAGGGTGCAAGATATCGAGACAGAGCGCTGCCTTGATTGCAGGCGGGAGCTTCGTCTTCGGGGTACTAGACTCGATATCAATACCTTTGCAATCATAGACGAGATAAACTATTGTGCTATAACGTACCTGAGATGTTTTGATATGAATCCAAATGAAGTCGGGGAGGAGCGCGACGCTTGCGGATCCGCGTAGATGACAGCTTCATGATAGACTTGGGGCAATTGTAGATAAAGTGTAGTGATAAGTGAGATAAAAGCTGTCGTATCCGCGGCAAAGGCGGTTAACTTACCGATTTGATTTGCTCGCGTTCGATTTGGAATATGGTTTGGTGGAGGTTGTGTGGGCTACATTCGATTACCCCGCTTCTAAATCTGTGTTGCCATCTCAGAAAATGCATAACTTTTGAGCGGTCCTGATACAAGGGGAGCACATAGAAGCCACCTCAAGTGTGAGTAAACACTATCCCGAGTCGTGAAATCTAGTGTTTTTAGAGTGACATTGGGAAGATACGTCAGGCGCGGCTGTTGGTGATTATCTCACAGGCCACCTAGAGAGAAGCCGAATGCTGATGGGTAGTACCATAATCATCGACGGAAGAAGTCGATATCAAAAGGAAGGCCAGAGGATAAAGTGAACATATTCTGATAATAGGCATTGTGTGCAGAGCGCTGCTCAAGCATTTCGCCAGGTTGATGCGCAAGCTAGAAAAAGAGGCCCAAATGCTGCGATGTATGGATGGATGAGTAATCAAGAAGGCTAGTCCTAAAAAGCACTAGATTAATTCGTAAAACAACGTTATTTCAAGGTCACCAAGCGGACAAGCCTCAAGCAATTTCCAAACGTGTTTTGAAAACTTGTATGCCGACTCGTCGGCCGTCATAACGCTGCAGATGAGGCCTTTGAAGTCTTAGTAGGTCTTCAGTTGGGCTTTAACAGCAGCTTGTGTTGTGAGCTTCCACCTCATACGTAAGTAACCCAAAGTTTTTGGTCACGATGAAAAGCAATGGTCGCGAGTATGCGCACCATTCCAGTCGCAACTTCCTCCCTTGGAATCTTGAATGACACTGCAAGCGTGGCCAACGTTTTAGAGAGTGTTCCTTCCTTGTATATGGCAAGGTAGATTATTGTTTCAATGACGGGCTCTGATGGCTACAACACATTTCATCGCTAGTGCAATCTTGCTACAAAGTCAGTCATTCTCGGTGGTCTCTATCAGCTTGTTTCTAGCCCGTGTTCAGTCTCTGTGACCTCAACACAACTCCACCACATTCAAGTGAAAATGGATCGGTCCGGATATGCACGAATACGAGATGCTCCCCCAGCACCTCTGTCTCGAGTGCATACCGGCTACCCACGCGAGAAACACCAGAAGGTTGAATGTGCGCCCGCCCAAGTTGACCAATGTATACAGACCACTCCATTGCGACGTTCATACGACTATCAGAACTTTGAAGTGCCGGCAGCGACTAACCTGGGCCTGACGCAAGTTTCGGAGGCAGTGGTCGAATACAAGAATCCGTTCCTGGACTTATATCCGGATTCACCACTAAATCCCCGCAGTATCAATTTCAGCCCGGAGAAATGGGCCAACAATTTACATGGATTTATGACTCAGGATCCGATGAGATATCCTCGAAGAAGTGCCGGGTTTTCGTTTGAGAACCTGAGTGTCCATAGCTTCAGCAGACCGACCGACTACCAAAAAGACGTTGCGAACGTCGTGTTAGAACTTGGAGCGTTCTTCCGCTGGTTAGTTGGCTCTGGCGCGCAGAAGGTCCCAATTCTAAAGAGTTTTGATGGACTCGTCGAGCAGGGTGAAACACTGTTAATCATTGGGAGACCAGGGGCAGGTTGTTCGACGCTGTTGAAGGCTATATCTGGTGACATCGATGGACTTGTGATAGATTCTGACTCTGCCATCAATTACCAAGGGGTATCTCATAAGGAAATATATTCTCGCTTCGGAGGCGAGATGATCCGTTTTGCTGAGATGGACACGCATTTCGCCAGTCTAACAGTCGGCGAGACTCTACTCTTCGCCGCCAAAACTAGAGCTCCTTGCGATTACACGTTTCCGGCGGTTACTCGAGATGTATATGCAGAACAAATGAAGGATGTGGTAATGATGACTTTGGGTTTATGTCATCTGGAAGATATGGCAGTGGGAAAGATTACTAGTGCCGGGGATAAGAGAAGAGTTAGTATCGCCGAAGCAGCTCTTGGTGGTCATCAACTGCAATGCTGGGACAACAGCACAAGAGGACTGGACAACACCCATGTTCTCAATTTTTGCAAAATGGTTCAGCTTTCGACCGCTTTTGGAAAGACAACTGCATGTGTTGCTTTAAATCAAACATCAGAGATGGTTTATAAAGTACGTTCGCTTCTCAAATTGATTGAAGGATGCTAATAGTTACCTAGATGTTCGATAAAATGTAGGTGAAGCCATTCTTTACTTTGTGTCAGATCTCTTGTTTTGTTAAACCTGTTGATTTCGGCATGCTCAACAATGATTCCTATCTAATTTGATATCTTCCACAGTACTCTGCTGTACGAAGGAAGGCAAATATACTTTGGTCCTTGTGACGAGGCAAGGTCGTTTTTTACCGATCTAGGATTCATATGCGAGCAACGCCAGACCACCGCGGAATTTTTGATGTCTCTAACGAATCCAGATGAAAGATTAATCAAGTAACGTACACCATGACTCCTATCGGCTACATCATACCGTGCGCTAATTACTATTTAGATCTGGGTATGAGTTTCGCGTACCGCGAACTCCGGATGAGTTCGCAATGGTTTGGAGAACAAGTCATCAATATTCAATGTTAATGCAGGAACTAGAAGAATATGATAATGAGCACCCTTGTGACAGTTCTGATGACATTGATTTTCCAGCTGTCCGACGATCTCAACAGGTTAAGCGTCTGTCGGTATGCCTAACGTTCTGCGCGAACCTGACTAACTCTCTCCTAGACAGAAGAAGTCTCCATACACACTCCCGCCAATCCAGCAAGTTGGCCTATGCGTTGGCAGAGGACTTAAAAGAATGCGCGGCGATGCAAGCTTTAATATATCTACCCTAGTCGTCAGCAGCCTTGTATCAATGATAGTTAGCATTATCTTCTACGACTTACCGGACGACACGTCTAGCATGTACAACAGAAGCACACTTTTGTTCTTTCTAGTTTTACTGAATGCTCTCACAAGCTCCCTCGAGGTGAAAACTCCTCCCTTATTATGCTTCTGAATTCTAATTCAGTTATAGATATTCCAATTATTTAATCAACGTCAGACTGTTGAGAAACACGCAAGATATGCCTTCGTCCATCCCTTCGCTGAGGCTGTTTCCTCAATTATTTGCGATTTACCCTACAAACTACTCAATTCTGTCTTCTTCAACACTTCCTTGTATTTCATGACTAATCTGAGGAAATCACTGTCGGCATTTTTCATCTTTCTCGGGTTTTCATTGCTGACCACCGCGGTATTGTTCATGTTCTTCAGATTCATTGGAGCTGCCTCCCGATCTCTTACCCAAGGTCTATACCTAACGGCTATCGCAATACTTGTTTACATAACATATGCAGGTTTCGTGATTCCTGTTGGGAATATGACTTTCTGGTTTCGATGGATCCATTACACCAATCCACTAGCTTATGCATTTGAGGGCTTGATTATAAATGAATTTGCAAATCGAGATTTTCTATGCTCCAACTTCGTGCCGTCTGGAGAAGATTATATGAACGTCAGCCCGCGTAACCGAATGTGCTCGAATGTTGGTGCGGCTCCTGAAGCCGATACGGTATCGGGAGACGATTATCTCAGATTTGGTTTTGGCTATGAAGAAAGCCATGTGGTGAGGTATGCGAGTGTTTCATTTCCTACATTTCTTGTAATCAATTGCTTTGATTGTCAGCTGAGAGAATGCTGCATTGCTAACACCGGCAGAAATCTTGTCGCTCTTACTACTTTCATGACTATATTCATGTTCGCATACCTAGTTGCCACTGAGAAAGTACTGGTCAAGAAATGCAAAGGAGAGATTTTACTTTTCAAACGGCGACACAAACCTCAGTTCAGGAGACAAAAGCACCTCGAGATCTACTCTGGAGTAGACCTTCACAAAAACTCCGCAGATGGCGATCCTATCAGCAAAATTCAGAGGCAATCGTCGATTTTTCAATGGAAGGACATATGTCTCGATGTGAAGATCGGAGATCGTGAATGCAGAATTCTTGACCACGTCGATGGCTGGATAAAGCCAGGGACACTCACGGCTCTTATGGTACGTACGTCTTAAGGATTTTGCACAGGCTAGAAGATTATTTGCTGATATACTTATTAGGGTCCAAGCGGTGCCGGAAAGACTGCACTTTTAAACGTATTATCTTCGCGAAGTAATGTTGGAATAGTATCTGGGGATACTTATCTTGATGGCTGTCTCTGCGACCGTTCATTTCAACGGAAGGTTGGGTTTATTCAGCAGCAAGATTTTCACCTTGCAACAACAACTGTCCGGGAGGCTCTACAGTTCAGTGCACTGTTACGTCAATCGTCGAAGATCGTCAAGATGGAGAAGTTCGCTTACGTCGAAGAGATTATCAAGCTGTTAGACATGGAAGTATATGCTGACGCACTTGTTGGAAGGCCAGGTGAAGGTTTGTGGATACACCTTTAACATGCATGCAGCTTGGATAACATTAAAGCAGGTCTCAACATTGAGCAGAGAAAGAGACTAACAATTGGCGTTGAGCTGGTCTCGAAACCAAAACTACTGCTTTTCTTTGATGATGTGACATCGGAACTCGATAGTGTAACGTCGTGGGCGATCCTAGAATTACTCCAAAAACTTGCCGCTCACGGCCAAGCAATAATATGCG
This sequence comes from Clarireedia sp. CPB17, assembly GCA_002242865.1. Lineage (NCBI taxonomy): Eukaryota > Fungi > Ascomycota > Leotiomycetes > Helotiales > Rutstroemiaceae > Clarireedia > Clarireedia sp. CPB17. The sequence goes on along the minus strand of LLKJ01001536.1, from coordinate 12,048 downwards.
CTGTGAGTCAACCACCTGCCAGCTTCTTGGAACGGTTTGACCGGGTCCTTATTCTAGGATATGGGGGAAAACCAGTCTACTTTGGTGAAGTTGGGCGAAGTAGTGAGACGGTAATGAAATACTTTCAGGAAAACGGGGCAGCTAGTTGCCCACGAGATGGTGACGTAACAGGCTGGATTATGCAGTAAGCTCCCCTGAAGCAAATCCTCAATCATTTTCATTCTCTCATACACGCAGAAGACTGATTAGTTACAACACGAGTTTGGCTCCTTCAGTGGATTGGCCCGAGGTTTGGAGGAAGAGTGCGGAGTTCATTCGAGTCCAGCAACGATTGGAGAGTATGAGAAAATCGTTGAGAGCAAGGTCCAGCTTCTTCCTCACAGGTAGACAAAAGCCGTCTAGCTGTAAAGAATTCGCGTCCCCGTTCGCTTTGCAGATGTGGCAATGTTTTAAAAGGACTAGTACAACGTACTGGCGCACACCGGTGCATGTGTTTATGAGACTTGGGCTCTCGGTCTTCTATGTTCGTTATAGACTGGCTAGCAATCGCATTGACCTTGCTGACACTACGGGCTAGGCTCTATTCCTTGGATTCTCATTCTATAGGGACTTGAATGATCTGGAAGATTTACAAAACCAGATGTTCGGGGTGTTCATGCTTCTGTAAGTCAACATGATATGACCGTACGGTGTCAAAGTGAGCTAAGAACTTCCATCATAGGACGTTGGGGTTGGGATTGGTTCTACAAATATTCCCGAATTTCTTGATGCAACGGGATCTATTCGAAGCTAGGGAGGAACCTGCCAAATTCTATTCCTGGCAAGCGTTTATCATTGGTAATATTTTGGCGGAACTGTCTTGGAATACCTTGGCGGCACTACTCATTTTTCTCTGCTGGTATTATCCAACCGGAATGTATCACAACGCGACAGGTGGAAGCACTCGGGTGATATTAGAAAAGCACGGACTAATGATTGTCTTTTTGCTGGAGTACATGACTTATGCAAGTACTTTTGGCCAGCTGATGCAAGTAGGTGTCCAGCTTGCCGAAACGGCTGCAAAACTATCTCATGCAGTATTCTTGGTGTTGCTGATGTTCTGTGGGTAAGTGATGCTCTATCTCTAAGCATATTTGGATCTGTATTCCAAACTAAACTTATCGCAGCATCATCATAGTTCCAACAGCACAACCTCAATTGTGGACATTGATACATCGCCTATCGCCATTCACGTATCTCGTCGACGGTATACTCTCTGTGGGTCTGACTGGAGTGACTGTACAGTGCTCCGACCTCGAACTTCTACACTTTGAACCTGCCACCAGCAGCACCTGTGGCTCATACATGGCAAGCTATATACGCAACGTAGGAGGATATCTCGTTAACCCATCAGCGACGAGCAACTGTGCTTTTTGTGCAGTTAAGGATAGCAAAGAATACATCATCAGCACGACCATGAGCTACGCGCATCGATGGCGAAATGTTGGCATACTTTGGGCTTACATTGGTTTTAATATACTCATGACGCTCTTCGTATATTGGCTCGTAAGGGTCCCGAAGAGCTGGAGAAGAAGCCCAAAAAAACATGCTCAGAGACAGGCGAATCTGCGACAGGAAGATGGCATCAGTGGTAGTAGCCAGTCGGAGGGCAGCTATATAAAACACGGTATGGGGAAGAATAACTCTTCTCACGCAAAAAATTCGGGAAATTCAGAGGATATTGAGCTTGCGCAACTGTGAAGTAGGGGGTGCGTTCTGATGTGGCAGCATAATTAACATGTGCGCTGGTGTAGCAAGTCTACTCATGATTAAGCCTTTGATCAGCTTTTATACATAGATATTAGATAGCATGATAAATATTGGCAGTTTACCCTCTCAGCCTGAACTTCACGACATCAGAAATACTCTACCTAACCATTTTGCCATGGTCGTGGTCTGTAGGGGAATTAGTAATGACATAAAGCGGCAACATGCGAATGACGCTAAGAGATTGCCCCTCAATCTGGTGTCGAGAAATTTATTTGCACCGTACCTTCCGTCGCAAACTACAGACTATCAGACACCTTCTTTCCTTATACAAACGCCAAAAAACTTTGATTCTAAAATGTACTGCGCAGAATGTGGGCATCCTCTTCCAGACATTCGTGACGATTCGACAACGTGCAGCAAATGTAAAACGAAGCTCGGAACGTGGTGGGACGAGTCGTCCAAGACGATGCGCACAAACCGCGAAGCTTTTGTGCCGACATCCATGATGAGCGAACTTATGGGTGGCCGAAGCCATTTCGAGATCAATCGAAAAGTCAGCGAAAGGACAAACATATATGGATTGGAAGAAAGAGGATTTTTGGCGACGTTGACGATGCTGGAGATGAGGTGGGGTAATGGGAGAGACACGGGCGCCGGTCTGGGAAAACGGACAATGGAGGGGCTGGGTAAAATGATACGTGCGACGCTGGATATGAGTCTTTCTCGAGGAGAGGTGCGCGAGGCCTTGGCTAAGAATGTTGATATTTGGATGCGACTACAGCGAATATTCTACCTTGCGGTTCCAATACTGGTATCGAGATCGTTGCGCGAATCTTATACGGAAAATGGAGCGCCCTCAGGTCTGGATGTCTCGGAGAGCGTCAATCTGATATTGAAGAACTATGATGTCTTAGTGGAGGATCTGGGATACCTAAATAATTTGTTGGTGGTTAGCAGGAATATGCTTGCGGTTAAGGAGACAGCGCAAGAGATTTGCAGGGCGGTTGGATTGGATAAGCAAGTGCATAAACTGATCATACTGTGTGTAAATGTTACGAGCAAGGGTTATGATGGAGAGAATGTGGACGAGGCAAGTCGTGGGCGGCTGAACGAGATCACAGAGCTATGTGAGCATTTCCAATTCTCTCTTCCATTCGTTTCATACTAACCTTTTATAGATAAAAAATTGCTTGTAACATGTTTACAGCATACACATAATTGGACGATGGGCAACGACCGATTCAAGATGGCATTCTGGTTTGACATGCTCTTCGACAATGACCTGCACAATGACCCTGTTCATGATCTTCCGCCGGATGATTTGAATGTCGAGAAGGTTTATGTAGAGGTGAAGAATTGGTTGATCAGACACTCGGAAGATAAAGATGAGACAGCTCGAAAGCTTCTTGAACAATACGCTGCGGAATCAGGACTTGGATGCACACCTGGACCTCTCCCCGTAATCGAGGAAATGCCACCGCCCCGACAAGATGGTGATGCGGAAGATGACGAGTCAACCCCTGTGTGGAAGCCGGACCTGCAAGACAAATATGAGCAAGATCGGCTCTATGCGAGAGTATCGCACGAGATAGACATCTGGTGGAAACGTCAAAGAGATCAAAACTATGAAGGCTGGGTGGTGAAAATGGTACCTGTGGAAGACGCCATTAGACGTGCAGAAGCTTGCAAAGAAACTGCAATGCATCGATTTCTTCCTAGGCGCCAAGACCAGGATTTGTACGATCAGGATGAGCAATATGATGAGCCACCGGAAGAAGGACTCCCCCAGGATGAGATTGATACTCGATCGATTGATGAAGATAATGGTGAAGAGGACGGCGAGGAAGAAGAGGAGGAAGACGATGACGACTCTTATGCAGAAGGCCCATTACGGGGCCTCTTGACAGAAATTCCAAACATTCTAGACACGAAACAGATAGAGGCTCTTCACATGACAGTCAAAGCTTGTATTGTGGACTCGATGGGATCTGGCCTTACTCCAGCCGGAGAAAATCTCCAAAAGACACGATGCAAGATGTTCTTAGCTCTGGACTGTGGAAAAAACCTACTTCGAGAGATGTTGGTATTTATTGCCGTGTGGGAACAGACGGATCAGCATTTCATTTTCCAAATCACTGCTCAGATCATTGAGTCCTTCCACCACAATGCATTACTACCATATGCTTGGAACTCTTTACGGATCATGAAAGACATTGTATCACCAGCACAAACTGTCCTTCTACGACTTATCAACTACATGTTTAGAGCTCGAAAGGACAGTCCTATTTATGACGACCTCAGAGATTACAACAGAGACGCAAAGCTCATTCATTTCCTCTATACTTACTTTCGAACTCGTGTTGTACCGGACTGCCTTGCTCTCATACATGCACAGGCTGAGATTCGAAATCAGAAGAGTGATCCAAACGACTTTCCCGTTGATCTTTGGGACATGGAGCGTGCTAAAGATGGGCTCTCACAGTACCTAGATTTCATCTCTGTCATCGCAGAAATTAATGAAATGCGTCCTTTGCTCATTGAATGGGAAGCAGTTTATGAGCTCGTGGCTCTGCTCAAAGCTCTTGAGCAAGGTGTTGCACGCAGACCTCTTGTTGAGCCAGGGATGCCAAATGCTCATCGACAAGCTGCTGCCTCGACTCCTGGATCTGGGATTCCAGCTACTGAACGTCCATACGAGAGTCCTATCAGCAGCCAGAACTCACCTTCATTCCCGGTACACAACAATCCTCTTCCGCCCCTACATGATACCCCACATAAGTTTCCATGGTCAGGTATCAAGATACAAATTCTCATAATTCTTACCTCCCTTGTTGCGCCTAACAACCCCCGCCGCACTGGACCTGGAAACCCTATTGTACAGAAACAACTACTGGATCATCAAGGAATCATGTCGCTACTGAATTGTTGTGTATACGATGGTCATAACGAGTATATCAAGGAAAGAGCAACTTTGTGTTTAAAGTTCGTCATGGAGGGTTGTGAAGAAGCACAAAACTGGGTAAAGGATCTAGTACCAGCCAAGGGACAGCAAGCGCAGGCAAGAGCTGCAAGTGCAGGGCATGTGGCAGATCTGAGTGATACCTCCGCCCAGCTAGAAAAACTGAGGTTGGCAAGAGAAGAAGCAAATGGTCACCGAGCTCAGGTGCAGAATTCAAACGGGGGAGCAAAATAGACGCAAAAAGTTGAGATGACCTGGACCAACGCTTGTAGCAGGGCGAGCAATAGATATCGGGAGTTTCATATATGGGGGATTTATCCGGGAAAGCATTGTTTGGCATAGCATATGATTGTGTGGCGTAAGGACTGGCTTTTTAAAAGAGATATGATACCCTTTGGTTTGCTCATTAGACGGTGGACTTACGGTGATGGAATCAGGTTATTATCATGTTGCATCTCATGTGTTGATATCGTACATTCCGTGTATGGATTCATCGAAATGTCAATCAATATCCGGCATATTATTCTCGCTGCCATGTCAGTGGATATGGAGATTTTCTTCTCGATTTACGCATTTTGTCTTTTCTTATGATGGTTTCCTTTGTGTTTGATATGACGGTCTATCATCGTAGCAGGAAATGAAGACAGGCTGGGAAAGGTTGGATATCGCTAATTTTTTGAAATCCAAAGGAGCTGTTGTCCAGACCCAAGAACACAGAGCAAATTGGGGTCTAGGAGGCGGCATGTTCCTAAATATACCAACTAATGTTAATTGTACCACAAGGTTCTCCGGAAATTTTCTCTATGATTAGACAGAGTCCTGCTTACTATCGTGGACTGGATTACCCGACTATCATCTTCTAACGACAAAAGTGTTGGTGTCTTAATCCCAAATACCCCACGTGATCAACCCCCCCTGAAAAAGGAGCCAACCGAGCTCACACAACCCCTTATCATTCGCTGGCTTACAATTCGCCAAAATAAAAAAGACTGCAGCCAAACACAGCCACCCGAAGAAGCAACACTCACCGTTTCAAAAGCTGCCGTGCCGAAATTTGTCGACTCCAATACCATACATGATTAGTGGCGCTCTTGCAGGAGGAAGAGGCACAACTTCCAACTGTGAGTTTGTTGTGTCAGCAGTGCCTCGTCGCGGGCGTATGGATCTCTTGGCGCTGTGCTGTGCCGGAAGCTGAAAGGGCAGAGTAGTGAGGAGGTGTGGTAGGGGGAAAGTTGAAGATCATGTACTTACGATGGCATGGATCCGGTTTCTCGACCGAGAAAGGTCGTTTTTCCGCGGTATTGAATTTATATTGTTTGTTTGACTTTGGATCTTTTTTCATAACGTGAGGTACACAATGATGTCGCCGTTGTCAAGTTCAGTGTTTCTCACGACAACATTTCTTCTTCTCCAGCGTAAGTCACTCCATGAGAGACATGAATCGGTTGAGAAAGCCACCTGATTCACACACGTGTGGCAGCAGCAATCAATATCTGTTTACTGACATCAAAACCTCACAGCAACATGGGCCATTAAAATGATCGCATGCAAATTCAACGTTACCCTCGTTCTCGCATCCCAAGATGATATTTCCACCCGAGTCAAGGACTGCACCATCATCGATGGCCATCTTTCAATTGCCAGTAATTTCAGCGGTGCATTTTCGCTTCCAAATGTTACAAACATCACCGGCACCCTCGACATAACTGCAACTCCGTCGGGTACATCGTTAACCTCCATTACCATGGACGATTTGTTGAACGTCCCCTGGATTTCAATCCACAACTCGCCCAATCTCTCGGAAATATCATTCGCGAAGTTGGATAGTACAACTGGGATGAACATCGGGCTGAGCGCTCAGGGAACGGCCAGCTTCCCGAAGTTGCAAACCGCCAGAGAAATCGACTTGCTGGGAAATATATCCGCGTACGTATGGTGAATCATCCATTTATTTTCATCTCCTGGGTCTTGCGCACTACTGACTTCGACGCGCGATGGGTAGAATAAATTTCGATTCCTTGACGACTGCTGAGCATATAAAAATTTATGCTCAATATGAAGGCAACGCAAGTCTTCCAGCACTCAACATCACATTACCTGCCCTTCGAACCTTAGAATCTGTCACAATAAGTGGCACTTCGTCCGAGTAAGTTACCTCTCTTGCCATCCAGATCAAATTATGAACTGAAGAATTACAGAATATCATTGCCAGCTTTGGTGTCAGCACCACCAAATGCGAGTTTAGATTCTTTGGAAATACAAGTCGACCTCTCTCAAGGACAAGATAGCCCACTATTGCCTTTTAGATTCGACTCTCTGGTACAGGCTGGTACTTTTAATGCAACTGGCGCCTTCAAATCGTATGTATCTTCTTTGCAACCACGATATTGCACTAACTAATCCCCCCCGAAAGCCTATCTTTCCCAGCCCTCACTAAATTAGAAGCCATACTCGTCTCGTCGTCGAACAATGTCCCGATCGCACTACCTGCTTTAGTAAATTCCTCCTTTATCCAATTCGATCACTATATCTTAAAGTTAGTATCTTCCGCTTTCCTTAAGTGAAATGGAACGGGACCCTGTTAACTTCTGGTGGTAGTGTTTCGCTACCCGCTTTGAAATTCACCAACGAGATAATTGTTGACTCAGATATTGAGACCTTTGATTGCAAACCCCTCTCTGCTACTTGGAACACTACAACTCCAGCATATATCTTATCCGGAGGGCCATTCCCGAGGGGCCGAAACTTCACATGTCACGTAGGGCGGGTATTTGTAGATTCGGGAGATTCAAGCAAGCATATTTCGCGCGCAGTGCGATATGGTCTTGGTTTCGGACTGGGACTTGGTGGCGGGTTGTTTGTGGCGATAATAGCGGCATGGCTGGTGATCAGTTCGAGAAAGAGAAAGTCTGGTATGATGATGGATGAAAAACCACTGAAAGAGGCCGAGTCGTCGAAGTCGATAGAGGAAGACGTAGTGAGATGAATGAAGCCATTGAAACTCGTATCGCAGGAAGAATGCTTGCGCAGGTGTCTATCACTCATTGATTGTTAATAATAAAGCTTTACTTTTGCCAATCTATTTTCTGGGGTTGGAGACTTACTAGTTTGTGATCCACTCAAATAGGTAAAGGCTCATCTTGTGGCATTTGGGGTTGACCACGCCGCCATGAGCATCTTGTCTGTGTGTCAATCAGGATCCAGAATGGTACATACTGTACGTGTCTTGTGTCCGATAGTGTTCGTTGAAGTGTGCAGTGCATCTTCCGTGTAAATGTGGTTCGATTCGAGTTCTGACTGCAGCGCAATAAATGGGATATCGAAACACTGAGACAGCCTAGAATATTGCGCTGTAATATAGTCTGCCTGGTAGTGCTCATTGACTAGCAGCTACATAGTCAAACTCTCAGTAGTGCGCGAAAAATCCGCCAATGCTTGTAAACTGAGCAAATGTATGGTATCTTAGTTTGAGAGAAGGAGTGAGCGACGGAGTAGAAGTATGTTTGTGTAAGAATGAATGTGGAAAGAAGAGGGGGAAGTTTGTTTGCTGTGTTTGCACTGCTTCAGAGTTTCGCTTCGTTGTGGAGACAATTAGGATATGGCGCGAAGAAAGGAAATGCGCCTGCCACAAATGACACAGCATACGGCGTAGAAGTGGGTTCCGTCAAGGAGGAAAAAAATAATAGGGATATCATAGATCATGCTTGACAGCGCTGCAATTCACAGGTGAAAATTTCAACGAAAAGTAAGAAGTTACTCCTTGATCATGGTAGAGTAGGAAGGAAGAGAGCGGCGACTATACATAGCGCTTATCTCCCTTACATCGAAGGCTTGCATATATTAGGGAAAGGGAAAGAACAGGCCCAAAGAAAAAAAGATGGTCGGCCGGGGGGTTGGATTGTGACTTACTCTATATTTGTTGTATACAAGCTTGCTCGCATACTGGAGCTGAGTTGTCGCACCCAATGATCGTAACCTCCTGTCATAATCGGGTTTTTATGTTTTTATTTTTGATTCTTCCATGTCGTCGCCGCCTCAGTTATTTGTATTTGTATTATCTCTTCACTTGCAGTATAGTTAGTAGTAGTCACGTTGTTGATCTTAGACAGTCCTGGGGGGTGGCTGTAAATCTATGTTTTGTCAGCATATTGTGAAGTGAAGAGATAGACTGCTCCACCAGCCGACCACAGGCTTTTTTGATATAATAGGTAGTCTTAACCAGCTATATAACCTACAAGCTTAGCATGTTAGTTCTTCTACTGTTCGCCCCAGTTAGAATGGTCGAGGCACAGTGGGCAACCGTACTGGTGCTACGCTATTAGAATAGGGTGGGCAATAAAAGCATGAAACTCAAGACATGTAAGTGAAGCTAGAGTTCCATTTGACTACTGGTGATGTCAGATGCTGCTTCCGTGGCTCAGTTGTGTGGGAAGGAGGAATCCAGCCATCAATGATGATACTTCTACGACTCCACATCGCAGGCCAAACGGTATTTGATTTGGCATAGCTGTATATTTAAGGAATCGTCACCAGAGGACACTCGACGTACAACGAGTTATTTTTCGCGCATATTAATGGGCATAGTAATTGAGAAGGGGACTGTGTCACGTGCATAGTATTTATGGAAGGCGATGGACCTTGTATGAGAAATCGGGAGTCCTGCTATGGATAGAACTACTTAGACCAACGAGGAGCAATGCTATTAAATTATTTTAGCACGGTATATCTGATGGATATCGCGCAGTGAACAGTGTTTCAGAAGTTCTCTATGAGGGGCAGGAGCTACTACTACGGCTTTGGGCCACTTTCACTAGGGCTTCACCCCCGCCGTGGAAAGACTGAGGTCCCCACCAACCCCAGGTAATTGACACTCCCAAAATATGTACTGTACATGCTGTGGTTTATTGGTCTGCCAACTTTAAAGGTGCCATCACCAGCTTTGGCCTGGAAGGGTATATCACAAGGAAAGTTACAAGAGAAATGAACGGCAAGTAGAAGATACCAAGCAGTAACTGACACATTGCAAATGAAATACCTGTAGCCTCTAATTGAGTATCATTTCCAATGAGATCAAGTGACTTAGTTGTCGTTTCCTCTTAGCGATAAGTTAACAGGGCAAGAATCGCATGAATAACCAGGAGAATATGGACTCCGACAAACTGGAGGAGTTTTACCCTTGGAGAAGACCAGAATATACCACAAATATCCAGGAAGATACACACGTAGAAAGAAGTATGGAAAGCTAGAAAGTTGAGGGAAAAGTCAGAACACAAACCGAAATGCAAAGCCATCGCAAAAAACAGTAGAACAAAATACAAACACGCACAAAGCAGAACTAGAATTAAAGAATCAGAAGACGGATGCATATTAAAGCGATGCATACTAAAGCTAAACATAACGATCCCCTCTGACCAGAAAGCACGGTATTGATCAACACAACAGAATTTCATATCTACCAGAAGTTGGTTGTTAATTGTCGAAGAGAAAAGGAAATGAATTGACGTCGAAATATAGCCAGGCATTCTAACCAAATTGGGTTAAAGTTCTAATCACGTGGTGCCAACTTCTTTGGGACCCAGCTCGAAAGGCCGTTGGATCGTGAACTTTTACGGCTCCTGAAGTCAGCAAAGTATGCTATGATGTAGGAACGTAGTCACGACTCCGTGCCGAACATAGCGATCTGTCATTGATCAATTTCGAATATAGAAGAACTCCAAGGCAAATAACCTGCTTTTTTCTCCCAAGAGTGGGGTGTCGACTGCCTAGAGAAGTGAGCAACCTGCGGGGGCGCAGCACAGCTTACGTTCACACATACGAGTTCATCTCCACTATATGATACAACGAGACACCCAAATGTAGTCCATTCTTTCCGGGCATTCTCTTACGAACCTTTGGCTTTCGGTTGAAGACACCCTGACTTGTCATACGACGATTGAATCATGGCGACAGAACCCACATACACCGTTCGGCCAGCGACCGTCGATGACGTGCCAGCTATGGTCGACGTATGGTATCACGCCTTCAACTCTCCCAAGACATTTCTCCAATTTCCAAATACCCCCGCCGGCGGCGCGTGGTTAGGCGAAGGTCTTTCTCGAGGGATTCGCGAAAACCCCTACCCCACGCTCGTGGTCGTTGTGAAAGAGGACCCTGTAGCCAAAACGAAAACCGTCGTCGCATTTGCGCGATATGTGATCCACGAGGGAGGCTCGCATGTACCTGGGTGGAGAGAGAGATGTGTTGAGAAGCTGGTGCCGGGGATGAATGAGGATTTTCTGGAGCGATTCTTCGGGGCCATGGAGCATCAGCATGCGGTCACTATGGAGAATAGGCCGCATATTTGTAGGTTTCTTAATGCGTATCACGTTATGCCGGATAGCTAATCTTCAAAATATGTATAGTCCTCGAGACGCTGGCTACTCATGAAGATCATAGAGGCCTTCGCCTCGGGTCGAAGCTCTTAGATTGGGGCAATGTGGAGGCAGACAAACGTGGATGGGAATGTTACCTCGATGCCACGCTAAAAGCAGTGTCGTTGTATGAGAGGCACGGTTATGTTGCGCAGCCTTTTCAAGCCGAGGGGACGCCCAGCGTTCCGATGGTTAGACCTGCAAAGGAGCAGCAATCTTGATTAATGAGGATTATATCTTAGACTTTGAAGCTTCAAAGTATCTCTTGTCAAATCTTTATGACATGCAGCAACTATTTAGTGATAACGCAAACATCTTTATTTTCCCTCAAAAGCATTGTCCTGTCTCAACAAATTGTGCTACTATCTATCCAAACAAAGCTGCAGCATTCAGCCTCATTTGGCTTTCGATCGCTTACGCTGGAGTAGGAATGGCATGTTCTCACTAGGCTAGCGTTGCCAGCTGAAATATACAATGCCACCATACGATCCTTTTAATTCTCCTTGGGCGATATCAAGCTTTCAATTTATAATAATAATACCGAGTTGAGTATCTAGACGGTGACGAAGCTGTTGGCTCAGATGACTTGTACCATCGCGCCAAGTTTAGGCAGATGTTTAGCTCTCTAGGCTGTGCTTTACATTCATGATAAATACCCTCTACTATTCGTACTTGTCGAAGGTCATCAACGATTTAAGTATCTGCACAAAGCAAAGGACAAGAACAATGAAGTACATTCTTCTAGCATGGTGGATGATTTCCGCCCTCTCACTAACCGTCCATGGAATCATCCAAGCGCCCCCTCTCCAAGGTCCCCACTCCCTCGGCACCACCGTCCTCGAGCTCCACGACCCCTCCACATCCCACACCATGATGCTCTCCCTCTTCTACCCCACCACCTCACATAACACCACCACCACGACCTACCCC
>LLKJ01001533.1:0-19428 GCA_002242865.1 Clarireedia sp. CPB17 | reverse complement strand
GGGGTTGGTTGGTTGATGAGAGGGGAGAGGAAGGGAAGAGGGGCGGAAAATCTGAAAGGGGACAGATTTGGGAGAGAAAGATGGGAGAGATTGAAATTTAGTGTTTGTGAGATAGTTAGCATGAAGGGGAAGGGGAAGAGTGACATGAGGATGATGAAAATGTGAATAACAGACTGCAAAGCAATACTGGAACATAATAACCTCTACTGGCGATATCCAGGAGGATAGATAGACTGGCAGATCATAAATAAGATATCATCTATACGTAAAGATCCATTTCATACTGCCAAACTTCGTAAAATTTTCCTACCCGAAAACCTCCCGCTTCATTTATTCCATCCCAAAACTCGTAATATACACATGCAACAGCGAGTTCAAGTATCCAAGGTTATTCACAAGCCAAAATGCCACACTATTCCACCCCATTCCAATACACCTAGGTATCGCTCATACGCAAAAACAATCAGAAAAGACAGAGCATTTACAATCCCATCCCATCCTAGCCTTCCTTCCATCAGCTCGAACCGCCAACCAACTGAATACAGTTATTCAGTAACAACGCAGCCTCGTGCAGTAACTCCCACCTCGTCTTCTCAAACACCGTCCGCAGAACCATCAACATCCCCATGCAGCCGTTCATACCATGGAAATTCTTAAGCTGCTCCGGTGTAGTGACCGAACCCAGTCGGCGCAAGTACACGCGCATATCACGGACCTGGTCGTCGAAGGAATGGATGGATGGAACCGGTGCAGTGGTTGGACCTTCCAGAGCGAAGCCGTAGCACCAGACTATTAGCGCGGCGAAATACAAGACCCATGGTCTGTTGAGAATCACATCGTCGCGTGCTGAGTAGTCGAATTTGGCGTCTTCGTATACCTGGGCACGGCCATGGCCTTCGGGAAGGAGGACGTTGCGGAGGAATTTCACAGCATAGAACGTAGCGTCTCTTGCTTTGGCGCTGGGTGCCCAAATGTCTTTCATGCGACGTTGTGCGTTGTTTAAATCTTGCGTGCCAATGGTGCGACCTAAGAGACGTTTCGCACGAGCGAAGATCTGACAATCGACTATGTCGACATGCATGGCCATGTGTGCTAGATGGTGCAGGACTGTTCTGCTTTCCTTGAAGACATTGGTCTCTTTTCCGATATATGTGTAAGGTGCAGATGCTGCATCTGTTTCCGAGTCTTCGCACGCGACCATCCAGTGGTCGAAAGCTCTGGTCAGCGAGCCTCTCCACTTATCTCGACCACCAAGCACGTGTGATACACCCAGAGAGTTAATCTGTAGATCACGTTGATTCATGTGCCAACTCACACTCAAGAGTCCGGACATTAAGACAGTGCGACCGAAAGAATTTGTTCTAACTTCTTGACCATTGAGAGTCCGCTTTAGACCTTCCAAGAATGATATTGGTTTCACACCATCAGCTTGAAGACTGGCCTCCAGTCGTCCAACTTCGGCACTGCTTGTGGCTGTCCAAAGAGATTCATCACAGGGTAAAGGAAGACGCATTTCATGAGCAACCATAACTGTAGAATGACCAAACATTGTGGCGTGAGTAGAGTCAATAACAAAGGCAGCAAATGCCGCTCGTCTGGTTGCCTCATTTGTAATCCAATGGTTCCACCACTCGTCTGGGGTGTTGGCGCCGGAGGCTGACGATTGCCTTGATTCACCATGAGCCTGCTTGTCATCCCTCACACTTGGAGGCGAGTCGAGCGCCGACCGCCCGATCAGTGAGCTGCCGCGACGCATAAGAGTAATGGTCGTTGCATGATGGATGTGCGCTCTCTCATGGAGAGCTCTGGTTGAATACATCTTTTCATACAGTTCCAAGAGTAAAAGAGCTTGGAATACCCATAATTTTGCCGGGGGTCGGAATTGATGATCGCTGAAAATTTCCCATCGGAGATGCCATGCCAGGAAGTTTGAGAGTTCAGCACAAGCCTGTGTGACTTCGTAGCCATGCAACCTATCAAGGCATGAAGCGCCAATGGCCATCATTGCAATCAATAACAGGTTCGGTGTCTTGTCCGGCGAAAAAGTTGGCTTGTGCACTGCGGTATTTATTAGCAGCCGTAGAGAAAGTAGAAGATGTAGAGAATGGCTTACGAATTGGTATCTGATCATTGAAATGATACCAATAACTACTGATATAGGTTTGCATCATCTTTCGACTCATCATGTGAGAGTCATCGCTACGATCGCCATCCAGGAGTGCCTCTTTCTGCTTAGCAACGGGAGAATGGTCAGTCTCATTGAATCTCTGTTTGATCAAATCAATTATCTCTCGACTCTTATCGTCCGATAATACAGTTTCTGGCAAGCTGGTATCGAGGAGGCTAGTAACTGCCATCGGGTGGTGCGACTGGTGACCTTGCGGAGGATAGAAACCACCAAGATTGATATCATTGGAAAGATATGTGGTGTAATATTGATTTGCTGCATCGGGGTAGCTAGAAGAATTGTGAGAAAATGCTGATACAGGACTTCAAGATACCAGCAGAAATACTCACTTTGCGTATGCGTGTTGGCCCATTTGGCCCATTGCAGGAAAGTTCTCATTGTTCTGAGTGCTGTTGAATAAATAGGCCACGAAGTCTTCAGAGATTGCGAGTGGTGACCGATTATAGCAGCTATCCCCGCCAAATACGGGCACGGTGCTCGATGCAGCCATTTGATCCAAAAGCATCATATCAGGACCCGATTGCTGCGGTTGGCTTGTATCAGTCTGATAGTCCATTGTGACTGGCGGCTGGAATGGAGAATCATGATGATGAGGAGATTGTGTCGTCATAGTTCCATAAGTTGGAGGTGGTAGGCTGAATGGTGTGAAGTTCTGTTGACCTGTGTGGCCGTGTGGGCTACTCACTTGATTAGCACGATAGCTTTGATTGTTCGAGGCGGAAGAAGATCGGTTATAAGAGTCAACGTTAGGCAGCGATGGTGGCCGTATGAACTCATGCGGCTTGGAATCCGAAGCTCCAAAGCTAGCATGGCGTTGGGTTCTGCCTCCTAACGTGTTTGTAGCCGCTGCCTGGCCCCTGGAGATGAGATCAATATCTGGACGCTTGTATGCATTGGTTGATGAATATCCATCACTACCATTGGCTGTCGATGAACCTGCATATGTTCCAGAGGATGCATTTGTCGAGGGGGAGTATGATGTTGGTCTCACTTCTTGGGGCGACTGGTACTGAATCTGAGAAGCTCGCGATTTGGCAGATGCCAAGCTTGGCCTTATCACTTCCGGGGACGCAGATCCCTGAATAGATTGGTTCTTTTCGACCTGTGACGCCGAGGAACCCTGACTTAGCATCGAGTCCTTTCGGTGCAACTGAGATCCCTTTGCAGTATGCCGGTCTCGGTGTCTGTTACACAAGTCTTGTCTAACAAACGTCCTCATGCATCCTTCGAAGTCACAGTTGAATATCTGCTTTGGGGTGTGATTTAACTGGTGGCGATATCTGCAAGAAAGAAAAGGTTAGCGTTGAGATAGTACATCATGCTTTATTTGTGCAAGTCTTACAGATGCTCTGCTCGAGAGTAACTCTTTCCGCAGCCTTCTTCGGGGCATTCAAATTTCTTATCTAGGCCTTTACGGCTCCGCCTCCGCTTGCGTGTCGGCTCTTCCTCTCCAGATGAATGCATATTCAGAGCTTCGCCATGAGAAGACTCCCCTTCTTCTTTATTCTTGGGCGCAATGCGACTTCTACGTCGACCACGGTTTTTGTCGTCGCTTTCTCCGTTCGATCGCCGTTGCAGAGTACTCTCGGACATCTGAGGCATGGAGGAGGCGCCTACTTGAGCCATGATGTTCGACGTTGAAAAATTGAGAGATTGTGCAGCTAATATTGAAGTCATAGTCTCATTATATGGATATCGTAAAAATACTGGTAGCTTTTCCACATAGGTTGCTTATGGCTTCTGCAAAATCGACCTTTGGCGCATTGGTAGCGGCAACAGATTACTCTACTGTGACCGAGGTCAGAATATGAATTGAGCGTAGTATTTATGAAGGGAGAAAAGCAACGCAACGCAGCAACGCGACGGCTAGCTAGCCATCTCGCACAGCAGGATTTGGCAGTACTTTTGTGCACATTGAGTGTCGTCGAATATGTGCTGCAACCTCTCGGGTTAATGTTTCGAAGCTCTATGTCGGACAAATGATGATGATGATGATGGGGTTGCAACGTGGGATATGGACAAGGTCACGCACGGAAAGCGCGCTGACCGGGTGAAGAATCGGACAACGCGCATATGGCGCTTGATCGTAAGTAATCCGAGCAAAGGAATCGCAGGAGAGGTTTTCGGAGTAACGCAGGGTACAACTTCACAACAGTAGAAAGCGGTTTTGCACTCACTTGTACTTGTGTTTATGCTCGTCCTCCAAGGATGAAGAGGGGATCGAGCGCAACGTCTTGCTAGGCTGATCTGCCTTTACCTCCGTACGGGGCCGGAACCTTCTTTTAGCGGGTCGCAGCACAGATGCGGGACTCTTGGAGTCCAAGCTGCGTCAATTTGAACCTTGAGTGCTCGTTCGGTGGGTTACCGTATACCATCGGCCAGTTGAGTTGAGGTTCGAAGCTCTTGCGGGGAAGAACAGGTTCGTGCTCCAGTCTCCAGGTCTCACGCAATGTCCAGGATTGGTGGGGGTCTGGTGGTGTCTCGACTCTTGTTGACGAAGACCCTTCATAGACTAGACGAAGAGGTCAGTGATGTTTCTTCGAGTCGGTCTCGGTCCCGGTCCTGGATAAAATGAGGTAGATGAATGAATTTATCCATGAACCGGAATGGAAAGAGTCTTCTCAGTTATTGCATTATATGTTACATGTCGCCAAAACAGCCAGAGGAGGTGTGCAGGAACGGTGGCTTCCAATGGTTGGGTGGCTTGTCCATGCATATAACCTTGAAAAAGTTCATTTAATCAGCTGCGCTGTTATCTCTCTGTGCCGTGCGTGTCTCGAATAGTACAGTACTGCCTACTTCTGCAGATGTTTGCTTTTTGCTCAAATCCTAGTCCTATCCCTTGCAATTTACAGCCAAAGACAATGACGGCTAAGTACTGGTACAGTACTCGGGAATGGTATACCAATTTTACAACAATATACCAGACGTTGCACTTCAGATGTGCACTGGGTCTTTTCCGTACCTGATGGCTGTGCCCACTGCCTGTGCTCACTGCCAGCAGGACCGCGTCCCTTCGATCTTCTTTGAGCGAATATATAAAGCCTGCTGGCCCGAGGTGGAAGGGCCTGCTGAGCACAAACCCGATCGCCTACATATTGTTTGGTGCTTAAGCCCACACATGCTCAAGATGGAAAGGAAAATTTACAAGGAAGAAGTGAGTGACTTTCAACACTCCTTGCAAATCAGGAAGAAGGTCCGTATATCGGGACATGTCCACAGCTTAATAGCTGTACCAAGATTTGCTTTTTTGGGAACGAAAATTTTTCACAGTATATCGCCGCCCTCCGCCATATCTGGAATCCGCGGCATTGGCCCCTACGAGCCCCTACGAAGGTTCCTGATCACATCATGAGTGGCGGTCCCGAGATATGCAGTCGGAACATGCAAGATGCCTGGTACGTATCCTCTATGAAGGTCTCCGTCCTTCATACGTAGGAGGTCCTGGCTCCAAAGAAAGAGATGCAAGGTACTCGGACTCGTAGTATTGGTGCTTGGTATGGGTAGGTCGTCGAGGTCTGGACATACTTGAGTTTGGTGCTTGGTGCTTGGTGCTTGGTGCTTGGTGCTTGGTGCGGGACATCTCCCACGCTCTCGTCTGTACTGTACATACATATCCGCGGAAGTGTCGATCCACCATCTAGTCGACCTTTGGGCAGAATCCGGGGTACAGTTATCGCGTAATGCACTTCTACGGTACCCCTAAACTTTATCCCTTATCCTGAAAGTTTTCTTGTCAATCGTAAATCAGTCAGTCAATCATGACATCCTTCCCGTCCGCTACCTTTACCGTTCTTTCGAACAATTCTTTTGTCAATCTCACTCATGCTTGATTTGATTTTAGCAAATCAAAGCTCCATTTCTCGTTCGTGCAATACATTCTCTAAATCCGCAATCGTTACTCGCCGACGTCATCGTCATCATGGGAAAGACATCCCGTCCACAGCCTGATGATTCAGAAGCATCAAGCACCAAAGAAAAGGTCCCTACAAACGCCAGCAATGCAACGAACGGCAAGAATCGGCGCGCAGTTACCAATGCTACGGGAGCAGCAGGGAATGCTACATCTCTTCTAGCAACAAGCGTACTTGCTGCAGGGTCAGGAAGCAATTCCGAAAGCGCTCCTGGTGTAAGTTCCACGAATGCTGTACGCAAGCGCAAGAGCACAATAGCTCATTTGGGTCTCGTAGATACAATGGTCGTCTTTTGAACCTTCCGTTCTCCACGGTTATCGATACGAGTGGAGAATGGCCACACCGGCAGCTTTCAGCAGTTCATACAATCAGGTCGTCCTCTCTCGATCAAGCATCGGTCGCATGTCACCAACAATGGCGAGGAAGAAAGAGCAACGTAGGCAGGGCAAAGATCAATTGGCAAACGCTATACGCAAACATTTCAACAGCTTGGGAGTCATAGAGAATGAGGTGATAATCGATTTCTTGTACAAAGTCCGACATCAAGGTTAGTGGATTGAAAGATTGCACAGTGTCAAATCATGCATGACTGACTGGACGCAGACAAGAACTTCCGAATGTACTTCGCGCCGCATCTACAACAACGTCCACGTTAATTACTTCGGAATCGTCGAGGTTATATATTCTATAGGAGGTTTTATGGGCCACCAACTTTGAATACAGATATTGGAGTTATAGGTCATGGATATTGCTAAGAGCAAGGAGTACCTATGGGCACGCAACTGGATATATGGGAAGATACCATGGATTGTACAATGCACTGATACAGCGTGTAATTGCGCGGTTTATATAATTCAAAGGGCATAGCGACTCTAGATAGTAGAAGAAACCAGTTATTCAATGGGTCAATCAGGGATTATAGATGCGCCAGATTCGAGGCGTCGGGTTTGTAATCGGCGCCCCAGCCTTATCCCCTCCGCAACCAATCAGCGACTTGGCATTTCTCTGCCTTGCGACGAGGGGAAAAAAAAAGTTAGAGCTTTCCAGAACAGTCTGTGAGGACTTTGATACAACAACTTTTTATATCTTTCTCACCTAGACACATTCATTTGACTGCATTTGGATTTGCACATATCGTAAAATTTGTACCGCAAGTATGAAATCAAGTACTGCAGGGCTTTTGACAAGGGCCGCCACTCCATCACGAATTATATGCTCCGCTCCTGCAAGCCGACATCGACCTCTTGGAGATAGCATTTGTAGGCAATCGCAGAGCCGGCCAATATCATCCTTCTGTGAATCAACAAGTAGAATTAAGTCTCCCCGGCACAATACACGATCGGGGACTTCACAAAAACGGGTATGTTTCTGCAACCAGTCTCAAAATCCTCACAATTCTGACTTGAGGAAACACACATACTAATCAATTCTCTCTAGCTGTTCCATGCCTCGTCAAGATTACAAGTTACGAAGAATCCCTATGAAGTCCTTGGCGTAGACAAGGGCGCATCTGCTGCTGCTATTAAGAAAGCGTATTACGGGCTAGCTAAGAAATATCACCCAGATACCAATAAAGATGATCCAAACGCCAAAGATAAATTTGCGGAAGCACAATCTGCATATGAACTTCTGACTGATCCACAGAAGAAAGCCGCCTGGGATCAATTTGGGGCTTCTGCATTCGATCAAGGAGCTGGAGGTGGACCCGGACCTGGTGGTGATCCATTCGGCGGTGCAGGACCCTTTGGAGGTGGAGCAGGCGGATTTCCTGGGGGAGGTTTTGGAGCGGATTTCAACTTTGAAGATCTATTCAGGGGTTTCACCGGAGGCAGGAGGGGCAGAAGCGGAGGTCGCAATCCATTTCAAGAGGATGAAATACTTGTTGGAGACAGCATTGAAGTCCAGACGAGCATCTCATTCGTAGAGGCTGCAAAGGGCACCAGCAAGACCATTAATATATCCCCACTGACGACCTGCAAAACTTGTACGGGGAGCGGAATGAAGCCAGGCACAAAACGAACAGAGTGCAAGTCTTGCGGAGGAACTGGAACACGCGTGCACTTTATGTCTGGTGGCTTTCAGATGGCTTCAACATGTGGTGCTTGCGGCGGTCAAGGAGTGTCTACACCGCCTGGAGGAGAATGTCAGACTTGTTCTGGAAACGGCGTCGTGCGCGAACGTAAAACTATCAATGTCGATATACCAGGAGGTATTGAGGACGGCATGCGACTCAAATTGGAAAACGAAGGTGACGCGCCAGCTACCGGAAATGCTGCCGATCCGAGTGCTCGGACCAAAGCTGGAGATCTCTATGTGCTTGTCAGAGTAGCCACAGATCCCAAGTTCAGTCGTTCAGGATCGAACATCTTGTATACCGCTACAATTCCATTGACGACTGCATTGCTAGGTGGCGAAGTCAAAATACCAACTTTGGACGGCGATGTTAACGTTAAAGTCGCCACAGGAACTGGTACTGGGGACAAGATCACCTTAACAGGAAAAGGCATGAAGAAACTAGAAGGCCGTAGAGGAGGAACCGGAGATTTGAAGGTCGAGTTCAAAGTCAATATGCCGAAATATCTCAGCGCCAATCAACGGACGCTCGTGGAAATGCTTGCCGATGAGATGGGCGATAAGACTGCAAAACGAATCATGAACGTTGGCCGTTCCTCGTAAGTTCAGCGTTGCCTTCTCGAATTTACCAAAATCTGACGGCGCAGGTCGTCATCTCCAAGCGATACCGAAAACAGCAAGCAGGAGGGTTTCCTCAAATCAGTCTGGCACGCCTTCACAAATGGCGGTTCGTCATCAGATGGAAGCCAGGAAGGAGGGAGCTCGCCGAAGAGTGATTCGGATAAGAAAAAATAGAAAATGAAAGCCATTTGCTGTAAAATAAAACGGCACCGGCATGCCAAAGTGTGTAAGCATAGCGGGGACATGGGTGGAGCATGGCGTCTCAAGAGGTACGAATAATGGCTGCCAAATACTCATGTGCGTGCCTTGCAGCATTTATGTATTAGAATATGTTTATGAACTAGATTATAGTTGTATAATGAATGTTTATCTCAACCCACGGAAGCTCTCAAGACACCTACTGCAAATGTGCCATGAGTGAAATGTATGTATTGCACCCGTACACCAGGGGTAACACGAAAGCAGTATCAGATATGAGTGCCGAAAAAGTCAATCACAGATAGTTCCGAACTTCCTCACCAGTCGTTGTGTTGTAGTGTGATAAGTTCAGGAGAGACTGTGATGCTTACCAATGAGAGCTTTTCTCCATCACAGCTGTTGTGGTGACTTCAGTCTGCATCTGTACCAAACCCACGTTGGCTGCATATCGTGTACCAGGAGATGCGCCCAAGCTATAGCTTGGGCGACACAAGGGGAAATACTCCCCGGTGCCAACTCCCGTCTGAAACCATGAGAAGCTGTAGATTGGAATTTGTGTGAAATCTAACGATGACGGTTTTGCTGTGCCTGACTCGTCCGCCCGCTCAGGTAGAACCACTTGGGAGATTGGGCGCTTAGCATATACGCCGACACCCTATGGATTGAGGTAACCCACCAACGGTACTATCAACATGCTGTGAACACCTGGTGGAATGGAATTCGTTGCGTCTCATCGTATCATAGAATCATCTAGAATCATGATACTTTCCGTATCTTCCACTTGAAGAGATAGGTTTCTCTTAGCCTTGGAGACCTATATTTCTGCTTCTTTGTGTTTGTTCCTCTGCTCCAAATCGGTTTGGTGGATTCTCCATAGCAACCCTTAGAAGACGATCAGAAAACCCGAACCCGCCTTGAGCCCGCTCATAGAACCTGCCACAGTACTAATGTGTAGCTTTTGGGTTTGACGTTACTCATAATCAATTAGGTATTATCCGTCTTTGTACCAACCCATTTCGGCGCTTATCGTACTTTGATCTGGGCCTTCTGAAGGGCCGCAGTTTAAAGACAAGTTTTCTGCAGGTTGCAGCTTTCCCGCTGCACGCAAGCAAGCACGAAGCAAGGCTATTTTTTTTATTTCCAGGCCTCGTTCGTCCCACATTCAGAGCTTTCAACAGCATCCACAGCATCCACAGCATCCACATCCACAGCACAAATTAATGAAAGCTTGGCCACCCTGCGTCGTAGACTTCCACCGAGTCACCTTTCTTTCAATCTCGTCCATCACCGTCTACACTGCAAATCATAGTTTACTGTTCTATTCTGATGACAATGCCATACATGAGTGAACTTTTGCGCAAGGATCGGATCATCTGCTCGAGATGAGATATTTCGCTGTGAAATAAAGCAACGAATCTGACTGACGACAACCCCTCCTCCCCACCGTCTTTTCCCTCCACCTACGACATCAAACAGCGTATAAACGGCGCTATTGATCGTCGCTCTATCACCCGCCTGAGCTGCAACTAGTCCACATTTCTAGACCTGGTTCGACTCATCTGCAAAATATCCTTTGGGCATATCGTGCTGGGTCGACCATCCCAACTGTTCGACAATCAGGATGCAAGCACCGATGATCTCGGTGCCTTTAAAGGCCACGAATGAGATAGACTGGATACAGCCTCTGAAGAACTATATCAGAACAACGTACGGAGATGATCCAGAACGATATGCAGAAGAATGCGCTACGCTCAACCGGTTACGACAGGACATGCGAGGGGCTGGCAAGGACAGCGCTGCGGGAAGAGATCTACTGTACAGATACTATGGCCAGTTGGAACTACTAGACCTACGGTTCCCCGTGGATGAGAACCATATAAAGATATCCTTTACCTGGTAAGATTCTGCCAGATGCTCAAACTACCCTATCTTGGAATCTAAACTGACGTTGTTTCGAGGTTCGATGCATTTACACACAAACCCACGTCGCAATACTCCCTGGCTTACGAAAAAGCTTCGATTATCTTTAATATATCTGCTGTGCTATCATGCCATGCAGCGCATCAAAATCGATCGGAGGACTCGGGTCTCAAAACGGCATATCATTCTTTTCAAGCATCCGCGGGGATGTTCACATACATCAACGAGAATTTTCTACATGCACCGTCCACCGACCTCAGTCGAGAAACCGTCAAGACCCTGATTCAAATTATGCTCGCCCAAGGCCAGGAAGTGTTCTTAGAGAAACAGATTGCCGATGGGAAGAAGGTCGGACTACTAGCAAAACTTGCTAGCCAAGCAGGTTATTTATATTCCCAGGCACTTGAGGGAACGCAAGAAAATGTCAACAAGGCTATCTTTGAGAAGGTCTGGCTTTTAGTAGTGCAGGTAAGTACTTTATACCCCGCTAAACGCCGTATACTAGAGCAGTACGCTCGTGGTCTATGCATCATAGTCTTGATTCAAATTGTAACACTTCAGCTACACAGATTAAAGCAAACTACATGGCATCTCTAGCTCAATATTATCAAGCCCTTGCAGATGACGACGCAAACTCACATGGAGTAGCGATTTCTCGATTACAAGTAGCTGAAGCTGCTTCGAAAGACGCCAATAGACTTGCCAACAGTTTTCCTGGAAATGTACCTGCTAATTCTAACTTCACAACCGAAACCGGCACAGCCCTTATTGAGATCAACAGACGTCACCTTACCAATGTTCAAGAGAAGCTTGCTGAACTTACCAAGGACAATGACTATATTTACCACCAAACCATACCAGCCGAGGCCGCTCTTACCGTAGTTCCCAAGCTACCTGCAGCAAAAGCTATACCGGTTAGCGAGCTCTATGCTGGTCAAGACATTCAGCGCATTACTGGCCCTGATATCTTTCAAAAAATAGTGCCGATGGCTGTGACAGAATCAGCAAGCTTATATGATGAGGAGAAAGCAAAATTAGTACGGGCAGAAACAGAGCGCGTAGAAATAGCAAATAGCGAAATGGCGGCCAGTCTTGACTATTTGAGATTGCCTGGAGCTTTACAAGTAATCAAAGGCGGATTCGACCAGGAATTGAGTGGAGGCGACGATTTCAGGGGCTGGTGCGACGATTTAGCTGGCCACACGGCTCCTATGACAATTTTTAATTCTTTAGGAACCAGCAAGGAAGCCATAATAGCGATGTTGGACAAGAGCAGCAAGCAGTTAGATATGGAGGAGAGCGTTTGCGAAAAGATGAGGTCAAAGTACGAAGGAGAGTGGACACAGCAACCAAGTTCGAGGCTAACATCAACGCTGCGCAACGATATTCGAAACTACCGCGAAGCTCTCGAAGAAGCCGCGCGTAGTGACAACCAGTTATACTCCAAAATCTGTCAACATGAGGTTGATTTCGATGAAATGCGATCTGCTGGTGAACTAGGCGAATCTGATGTTCTGTTTCAGAAAGCCTTGATTCAAGTCGGGGGAAGATCTAGGGGTGCGGCTAGCCCGAGCAGCCGAGAAGGAAATCTGCTCGACGATGATTTCGATGACGGAAAGAAGAGCGTCGCAGAACAGATCGCTAAGGTTGAGGATATCCTCAAGAAGCTGAATCTTATCAAGCGTGAAAGGTCACAAGTACTGAAAGACTTGAAAGAAAAGGTATGTGAAAATAAGCTCCGAGAGATATTTGTTCTAACTATCGGTAAGGCACATAACGATGACATATCTCATGTTCTTATCTTGAACAAGAAATCGATTTCAAACTATGAAACTCAGCTATTCCAAGCAGAGCTTGAGAAATTCCGACCTCATCAAAGCCGTCTCCTTTCTGCAAATCACAAGCAGTCTTCGTTGATGAAGGAGCTCACAGCCACGTTTAATGACCTCTTACAAGACAAACGTGTCAGGGCAGAACAGAGTAAATACGAAAGCATCACCCGACAGCGATCATCGGTAATGTCAAAGTACAAAAGAGTTCATCAAGAATTTCTTGATCTCCAGGCGGGCCTTGAAAGTGCCAAACGATGGTATGAGGAGATGAAAGATACGGTCAATAGTCTAGATAAGAATGTTGAGACATTCGTAAACAACCGTAGGTCTGAGGGTGCGCAACTTCTAAACCAGATTGAGCAAGATCGAGCAAGCAATGCCAGCGGCCACGCCGACAGGGAACGTGAGCGGTTGAGAGGACTAATGGAACGAATGTCCATGGATCCTTCGACTTCCCCTTCATCCAGCAAGCCACCGCGCGGCTACGGCTCTACATCTCCATCAACTCGATATCCTTCACAAAACATCACGGGTCAGTATCAGGTTCCTACCTCCCCTCCGCCACAGACAACCTCTGCACAACCAGGACGGCCCCCAATCCCAGCCCCTGCCAATGGAGGAGGATATTATCCTCAACAACAGCAACCTCCAAGGGTCGATCCTTATAGCCATGTTCCCAAAACTACATCTCCTTATGGAGGGTACAATCCAGCCATGCATTCACGCAACTCCTCACAACCTATATCGCCACCACCAGCCCAGACTCAATTCGCACGATCACCTCCGCCTACCCAAACCCACTTCGCACGCTCCCCTCCACCAACGCAAACTCAATTTTCACAAAGTCAACATCCATATACGACTATGGCACAGCAACAGCAGGGCCAACAACAATATGTTCCTCCTGGATACGTTCCTCCTCCACCTCCACCAGGACCACCGCCATTGGGACCACAACAGACATTCCACCACCCTAGTGGCTCCACATCAGGACAGAGTGATTATGGCTATGGCAACAATACTTCACATTCACGTGGCACCCCGCAACAAAGCTCGAGTGATCCTTGGGCTGGACTAAACGCATGGAAGTGATATACTTAGAAGGTTTCTTTCGCAGTCTGTGGAGCGTTTACGTGGGCAACAGCGGGATGAATAGCCCAGTCAGCTATTCGCAAGGCGGCGCCGAGGAGGAGCGAGAAGTGCTAAATGAAAGGTGGTACCGGTGAGTGGCGCCTAGACTACGGATATAGGAACATGGCATGTATTTGTATCAGTGAAAGGAGGGGTCTGTCATTGCACAACTGTTTAATTCGGGATGGTCCTTTACAATCTACACTACCAGAGTGACAGAGCTCCAAGCATGTCTACCATCTGTTTAAGAAGTTATAACACCGGATGCCGTGGGATGATGAAGTAAACGAATAATGCTAGGGATGAATGAAGATGTTGATTGATTGATTAGTTGACAAAAGAAAAGAAAGTGATGTAATATACACTTGGCTTGATATCAATATGCGTGACTGGAATTTCATGATGGTTGCTGCTAAAAAGTCGAAGAGTCTACGAACAGCTGTACTTTGATGTTCCGCTATCTCGTAGGCCTTTCGGGTCCTGAAGATGCTTTTGCAACGACAATAGCATGGCCTTCGGTTCAACGACAGACACCCCGCTGAGGTTTGCTTATGGAATTTGACGGTACCCACCGGGGTTATCTCCGACCGATGGTCTCCGGTGCAGAAAACTGGCCCTGATCTTACTGGAGAAGACCCAGAGAACTTAGTGAACCTAAAATAAATGGGATGGTTCACCTAACTTGTTCTGTCTTGTCTCTAAGGTTATTGGAAGAGCAAATTGGAATGTGCTCCCGATTGAGCAATTAGTGATATTGATTTGCCTGAAATCGCCCAGCTCGTTCTCCGTAGTTAAAAGTCTGCCCCATAATAAGCGGAATTACGTTTTACCGGGCACTCGGGCCTATGAGAAGTCCCGATAGCTTAGCAAGCAAATCGTTACCCGAGTACATCATGACGAACAGGAAGCTCATGGAATCGTAACCTTAGAATAATAAATTCGTTTTTTTACAACTTACTGTTGCCATTCGCATCCGTATCCTCATATATTTTCTCCTTCTTCATATCAGATTCCTCCTCTTGGTGCAGTCTCTCACCTGGATCTTTGGTCATTTGTACTACACCTTTTAATTTGTTCATCTTGTATTCTATAATCCAGAGTGATGCTATACGGCCAGAATCTTCCATGGCGGATTGCGCTTCGAAACGTAACCAGGTCTTCCATTAAGCAGAATCCTCATGCCTCGAATATACTGCTGAGGCAGACAATACGGCACAATCATGTTATTACCGGACAAGCAGCTACTTCTCTACGACCCCGCCCCGCACATCCTTCCCTTAGTGGCGTCGCAAGATTTTCAACTTCCAATCCTCGCCGAAAGGATGCCCCCAAAACTCCAGCAGATCCTGCGGCAGAAGAAGAAGTAGAAGAGAAGGCAAAGCAGAAAGTCGAGGCAGCACAAGAGGCCAGTGGCGAGGACGTGGTAGCGGGGAAGAGTAAGACTGCCGAAGCGTCATCCTCCAGCGGTAGTAATGCTTCTGCTGGAACGATCGATGCCAAAGGAAGCGCTGCCGGTGGCGCGGGTGACTCTGGCAGTAGCGACGGTGGAAAGAAAGGTCGTAAAGGAGCAAGTGAAAGAGCTTTACAGAAAGCTACGGTTCCGGAGGTATATCCCCAGGTCATGGCAATTCCGATCACCAAGCGACCTTTATTCCCAGGATTCTACAAAGCTGTCACGGTTCGAGATCCCAATGTCGTTGCCGCTATTCAGGATATGATTAAGAGGGGCCAGCCATATATTGGAGCTTTCCTCTTTAAGGACGACAATATGGACAAGGATGTCATCGAGAATATGGACGATGTGCATGATGTGGGTGTGTTTGCGCAGATCACAAGTGCTTTCCCAGTTCATGGGGATGATACAGCTTTGACTGCGGTGCTATACCCGCATCGTCGAATCAAGATGTCTGCGTTGATTACACCGGACCGGGAAGGCGTGGATGCGAAAAAGGACGAAGGCCCTGCTGTTCCTGATATCATACCAAGAAAGCCCGTTAAGGATGACCAGCCAGCGGAGAAGAAGGGCGACGTTGTTGCCAGTTTCGAAGAAGGCACGGTACAACAGAAGGGTGTGCCATCATCACCCTATGAGCCCACCTCGTTCTTGCGAAAGTATCCGGTTAGCTTGGTCAATGTGGAGAACTTAGCGGAAGAACCATATGACCCTAAGAGCCCAATAATTCGTGCCGTCACGAATGAAATTGTCAATGTTTTCAAGGAAGTAGCAAACCTCAACAGTTTGTTCCGGGATCAAATTTCCACATTCTCGATGAGTTCTAGCTCGGGCAATGTTATGCAGGAGCCTGGAAAACTCGCCGATTTTGCTGCAGCAGTTTCTATTGGTGAGGTCGCTGAGCTTCAGGATGTGCTCGAGACTTTGAACATCGAGGAGCGGCTACAAAAGGGCCTGACTGTCTTAAAAAAGGAGCTCATGAACGCCCAATTACAGTCCAAGATCTCAAAGGATGTTGAAAGCAAGATTCAGAAGCGGCAACGCGAATACTGGTTAATGGAACAAATGAAGGGTATCCGAAGGGAACTTGGCATCGAATCTGATGGCAAGGATAAGCTGGTCGAGAAATTCAAGGAGAAGGCGACTAAGCTTGCCATGCCGGAGGCAGTCAAGAAAGTCTTCGATGAGGAAATTAACAAATTAGCACATCTTGAGCCTGCCGCCTCCGAATTCAATGTTACTAGAAATTACTTGGACTGGTTGACCCAGATTCCTTGGGGTCAACGTAGCGCGGAGAACTTTGGTATCAACAATGCGATGACTGTGCTCAACGAGGATCACCATGGACTCAAGGATGTGAAGGATCGCATCTTGGAATTCATTGCTGTTGGAAAACTCAGAGGCACTGTGGAAGGAAAGATTTTGTGCTTTGTCGGACCTCCCGGTGTGGGTAAGACAAGTATCGGAAAGAGTATCGCAAGAGCTCTTAACCGCCAGTACTACAGATTCAGTGTTGGAGGTCTTACCGATGTTGCCGAAATCAAGGGTCACCGAAGGACATACGTGGGCGCGCTTCCTGGACGCATCATCCAAGCCTTGAAGAAATGTCAAACAGAAAACCCTCTGGTTTTGATCGATGAAATTGATAAGATTGGAAGAGGCCATCAAGGTGATCCGGCATCTGCGCTCCTGGAATTGCTAGACCCAGAACAGAATACTTCTTTCCTTGACCATTACCTTGATGTTCCAGTCGATCTTTCCAAGGTACTATTCGTCTGCACAGCCAATATGACAGATACTATTCCTCGACCACTTCTTGATCGTATGGAAATGATTGAGCTGTCTGGTTATGTTGCGGACGAGAAGATGGCGATCGCGGAGCGTTATCTTGGCCCTGCAGCTAAGGAACTGGCAGGCTTGAAAGACGTTGACGTCAACCTTGGCAAGGATGCCATTGAGGAGTTGATCAAGTCCTACTGCCGTGAATCTGGTGTAAGAAACCTCAAAAAGCAGATCGAAAAGGTCTATCGCAAATCTGCTCTGAAGATTGTGCAAGATCTTGGAGAAACTGGTCTTCCTGAGGAAGAAGCTCTTACTGAAGAAGGCAAAGCGGCTCTTGAGGAGTCTAAGAAAGATGAAAGTGATGTCAAGGAGACCCCTGGAACTATCGAGAAAGAGACAACAGAAAAGCCTCGAGTCAGTCTCAAAGTTCCTGACACTGTACATGTCACAATTGGCAAGGAGAATCTCAAAGACTATGTTGGACCGCCAGTCTTTACGTCTGATAGACTGTATGATGTGACACCTCCAGGTGTTGCTATGGGTCTAGCTTGGACACAAATGGGTGGCGCTGCATTGTACGTTGAGTCGATATTGGAAAGCGCACTTTCAGCAGAGACTCGACCTGGTCTTGCTACCACTGGTAACTTGAAGGCTGTCATGAAGGAGTCCACAACTATCGCCTATTCGTTTGCTAAATCAATTATGGCCAAAACTTTCCCGGACAATCACTTCTTCGACCATGGTAAGATCCACCTTCATTGTCCAGAAGGTGCTGTTCAGAAAGATGGACCATCAGCTGGTATCACAATGGCGACATCTCTACTTTCATTAGCGCTGGATCATCCCTTGGATCCAACCATTGCCATGACTGGTGAACTCACAGTTACTGGAAAAGTGTTGAGAATCGGAGGTCTTCGGGAAAAGACAGTGGCAGCTCGACGCGCAGGGTCAAAGATGATCATTTTCCCAGACGATAATATGTCTGATTGGCTAGAACTCCCAGAGGTAAGGACCAGTTCCCCTGCTTATGGTGCTATGATATGGTACTAACTAGAGCAATAGAATATCAAAGAAGGCATCGAAGGCCGCCCTGCCAAATGGTACTCCGATGTTTTCGATCTCGTCTTCCCTAACCTCGACAAAACCCATGCAAACAGCCTGTGGAAAGATCAACTAAAGAAGAAGCCCAAGGAATCCGAAAGTGACGACTGAGTTCGAGGAAGAACATCATCTACAGGCTAGCGGCATCTTTGTGTGTAAATATTGTAAAATTGGTCTACTACTAGCGATCACTGGAGCATTAGGTATAGGAAGACTTGGGATATAATGCATAACTAACATGCATTTCTGGAGTTTGGGAGTATTATGATGACACTCTACTCACGCTACGCATGCTTATGAATGGAACATATTTTAGAAGGATGTATTTGAGCCTCGTTCATGAGAGTGAACGGGAAGTCAGAATCCAGAGAGGTCTGTTTTGGGCGTCTGTCTTATGATGATGACTACCATCTCACTTTCAAGTGCTGATTATGCAAATGTGTATTTGTGCTTAGGGCAGATACGACTGCATCATTTCGATGGAGCTACTGTAATTTATCTAGAAGTAGAAATTTGAAATTCTTGACCTGGAAGAATTCTCTGAACATGCAAAAGTAAAATGAAAAACCAACCGTTGCCCTCGGCGTCCGGATGTACCTAAAACGTCCCCCGGACCTGGTATACGTAGCTACGTACTAGGTGGGGCGGAGCGCCGTGGGGACCAAAGAAACGGCTTCGCGGGGCAAGCAGCAGCAGGGGAGTGGGCAAGAGAGCTTTTATGTACCCATTCAC
This sequence comes from Clarireedia sp. CPB17, assembly GCA_002242865.1. Classification (NCBI taxonomy): domain Eukaryota; kingdom Fungi; phylum Ascomycota; class Leotiomycetes; order Helotiales; family Rutstroemiaceae; genus Clarireedia; species Clarireedia sp. CPB17. The sequence goes on along the minus strand of LLKJ01001533.1, from coordinate 483 downwards.
GTCCGCTGCTGCCATGTGTATAATGGGTATATGTATGCAAGTGAGATATGAGCATTTTTTAAGCCACGCGAGCCACGATGGAAGACGAAGGCCCGCCTCGTTTGGGTTCGCCAGAGGAACCACATGATACTTTGGTTATACCGTTATACCTACTGCGGACATGCGATGATGATGTGCGTTTGGAATTGCAACGTGGATGACTTGATGGTCAGCCTCGTGTATACCCAAGAGTGGTGTGGTTTGGGATGGCTGTGGGGTGGGGTTTGGGGGGGTGATTGATGCCCGATGCGATGGGGAGTCTGGAAGTGAATGGATGGATAAATGGAGGGAGATGGGATGTGATCAGAGGGTGCGTCTTGCTGCCGATGAATGGTATGGATATCCTCTTTTGGGCCTGGTGCTGTTGTACTGTGTGCGGTGTGAGCACTCGAGTTGATTGTTAGGGAAGTCCGATTCTTGTTCTTGAGGTTCTCCTGCTGTATA
>LLKJ01000147.1:0-17397 GCA_002242865.1 Clarireedia sp. CPB17 | reverse complement strand
CTCCCAAACACCCCCTAAGGCGACCGCTACCTAATGCGGGTGAACGCACGTGCCCAACCCCAACGGCAGCATCAGCACTCTCGCCGCAGCCAAATGTTGCGGCGCCAAGGATGTGCTGATTTGGAGTACTGGCAACGTGGACGGATGCGTGACAGACTATTGTAACTTCGATCCGAAATTAGAATCATGGTCCGTTGCAAATTATTTGGCCCAGAACACACCCAACAGAGTAGTCAACTGTGCTGATCCGCCGAGGAGGGTGGGGACGAGGAAGAGCAAATTGGGTACAACTGCTCTGTTCTGGATGGTGATAATGATTGGAGTCTGGTGTCAGAATTGAGGGCACTCGGAAGTTGTCCGTGTGTAAAAACATATTACAAAAGAGTATTTGTATCACTTATTGATCATGTATACGTTAGTATTTGATTCATTTCTTTTAATACAACCAGAATCTCACTTGGTACTGTTCATAATATTAAAGAATAAGTGTGATAGAGACTGCTCCATACACACATACACATATATATGTGGAGACACATCACATTGGAGAGATGATACCATCATGTAAGTGTAATCATTGCGCTTTTATTTTCAATATTGGAAGAGTCTGATTTCCCGCGAGATAAGACGAGACACACCAGACTTCCTAGCTAGGGAAAGTAGCTACAAAGAGCTCTCTAGTATAATCAAGCGCACCTAAAGAGCATACAGAGCCGGCCTTCATCCCAAAAGATGTAAAGCAATCTATGATGATGACAACCACCCCCATCTTCCATTCCTCAAATCTAATTCATATAGAAACTGCCAGCCAATTTTTGGATGAAAAATGAAAAATAAGAAAGGTTGAAAAATTACAGAAGAGTATTGAAAGGGTTCGCAGAAATCATAATAAGACAAGTCTACCCTCCTTCCTACCCTTAAATGGACAACCAAACGCCAAAACGACCGGGAATGAAAGTTAAGTTTTCGTCTTCGTCTGTATTGAGAGTTGATATCGGTATCGGCATCGGTGTGAGTCGGAATCGATTCGAACGTGATCGGACATCTTACCAACGTCTGCCACCACCTAAGGGAGCAGCGTTAGAAGAGGAAAAACCTCCTACCAGCGACCTTCGGTTAGTCCCATCAGTTGATGGAACGGGGGCTCGAAGGGGGATTAAAATGACTTACCTCCACCTCCACGTCCTCGGCCACCACCGTAGCCACGTCCACCATAGCCTCTGCCTCCTCCTCCACCACCAAATCTGGTCATCTCAAGAAGGCGGGGATCAATGTGCTGCTTAGCCTCTGTAAGAACATTTACGAGATCACGAGCCTGCTTTTGATCTGTTTGATAACATTAGTAAAGGAGTCTCTTAAGAGAACGGAAAATAACATACTGTCAGTGGTAAAGAGGGTGATGGCAGTTCCATTTTGCCCAGCACGACCTGTACGACCAATACGATGGATATAATCCTCCGAATTGTTCGGGTAGTCATAGTTGAACACATGGGTAATGTTTCGAACATCTTCATTGATGGGTTAGCAAATAAGCAAAGATAGGTATAGCAACGGTCCAGGGCGGCTAGTGAAGAAGCTGCATGTTGATATGCATCCAATACTCTCTCGGCGACTGGCATGAACTGTCCATTGCGGCAAAATGCCAAGGTAGGTGATCCACACATCCAGGCTCTCTGGGATGGGAGTCTTGGAGACAGCTTGAGCAAGTCAAGAAATGCCAATTCCATATCTGGTACCTGCGAAAAGTACTGCTGAGTTTGGAATTACGAGCGCAGCACGGTTGTGCTGCACTTAAAGATCCAAGACACCCTAAAGTTAGAGAACCGAAAGACACGATAGAGCCCGGACAATAAGACGCAATCTAGGAAGCGCCGGAGCGTCGAGAGTAAAGCACTATTATATAGACGACTGGGCGTTGCTGCAAAGGGGAAGGGGGTTTCAATCATACCAATACCACGCGAAGCTACATCTGTAGCAACCATGATGGGGCTCTTGCCAGTCTTAAACTCGTTTAGTACCCAATCACGTTCGTTTTGTTGTTTATCACCATGGATGGCTGGAAATGGTTAGCAGTGGCTTGCAGCAGGGTGTAGGAGGCAACTTACAAAGCGCCGGCCATCCGTCCTGTCTGAGGAAACGGGTGATATCGTCGGCAACACGCTTCGTTCCGGTAAAGATCAGAATCTTGTTATCTTTATCCTCCATAATTTTCTCAAGATGCTTCGTCATCTTGTCACGCTTCTCGAATTCGGAAACAACCTCAACGACTTGAGTAATTCTGTGGTTAGCAGAAAGCTCCAAGGATCCAATATTGACTTGAATGAAGTCATTCAAGTAATCAGAAGCAAGAGCTCGGACTTCCTTGGGCCAGGTAGCAGACCACATGCAGGTTTGTCTGTCAGGTCTAATTTGTCCAAGAATCTTACGGATTTGAGGTTCGAAACCCATGTCCAACATACGATCAGCCTCGTCAAGAACGAGGTAGGTAACACGACGAAGGTTGGTCTTGCCAGACTCGATCATATCGATGAGACGACCTGGGGTAGCAATGCAAACTTCGACACCCTTGGCGAGATCTCTAATTTGAGCACCCTTGGGGACACCTCCGTAAACACAAGTGTTGCGAATGCGGGAAGACTTTCCGAATTTGGTGATTTCTTGTTGAATTTGTACGGCCAACTCACGGGTGGGTGCGAGAACTAAAACAATAGGGCCATCTCCTGGAGCAAGAAGTGGCTGTGCGTTGATGTGGACGATAGCTGGAAGACAGTAGGTAAGAGTCTTTCCGGATCCAGTCTCAGCAATACCGACAACATCACGTCCGGAGAGAGCCATAGGCCAACCCTGAGATTGAATTGGTGTTGGTGCTGGGAAACCTTGAGCCTTGACTTCGCTCATGACGTACGCTGGGAAACCAGCCTCATCGAAAGTCTCGACTGGCTTCGGGACCTCTGTGCCTTGAACAGCAATCGCGTGTTGAGCTCTGAACTTGGCAACTTCGTCCTCTGATCGAGCAGCGACTACTGGATCTTCCTTATAAAATGACTTTTCGAACTTAGGTAAGGTGTTCATGTCTGCATCACGCTGTTAGTATTCTGCAATCAAGTAGTTCAAAAAATTGATGACTTACCCCAGTTTTGCTTTTGCAGACCAGCACCAAGGTTGGACATACGGTCTCCACCTCCACCTCCACCGCCATATCCACCTCCTCCACCACCACCGTAGCCGCCTCCACCTCCGGAATAGCCATTTACGTTTCCGCCACCACCACCTTTGAGAACAATCAGCGATCAATGAATAAGCAATTGCAGTGATAAATCAAACATACCTCCTCTGCCACCACCGTATCCTCCACCTCCACCTCCACCTCCACCTCCACCGGAGTAGCCATTGGAACCTCTGTAATCAATGTTAGTGATTATTCCGGAGCAAGAACACACGTGAAAGAAGAATGGTGCCACATTGCGACCGTAGTTCTGAGACGCGGCTAGGCTAGACAACACTCGTCACCGTAACCTCAAAACAACTGAACGCAATCCAACGCGAAGCGCCAAAACTTATCAACAATAACAAGACTTATAGGTTTTCGCATACCCATTAGAATGTCCATTGGAGTAAGAGTTGCCTCTGCCATATGAGGAATCTCCGTTTCCGTACCCATTACCGCCACCACGTCCTCCACCATATCCTCCACCATACGACATATTTGCGATGATTTGGAAAGTGTTTGAGATGAAATGTGCAGAGAGGTGTTTAGAACAGTGGTTTTGCGAGTTGCTGTGATTGTTACTGCGCGATGAAGCTTCGTAAATTGATGAGAAGCCTGGTAGATAATTGTTATTGAGAAGATATGATCGAAAAGTGAGAGAGAAGAAAAAAAGTAAGAAAGGAAGTTGCACTAAGACGTTTTCGCTTAGATGTACTATTACCAAATGGGAGTAGTGTAGCTTGAGTTTTGAACCCCGAAAAAAAAAAAAGATATCGAATTTTTCCAAAATTTTCATGGCTATTTTTCAATCTAACCAATCATATTTGCGGATATTTACAATTTATTGTTTGATTTGTCCCAAGGATCCCATTTCTGAGAGTATCATTTGCTAGCAGCAGTGCCAGTGCCAGCACCCATATCCCAGAATCCCGTCTCCATCTAGGTACAGAAAATTAGCAACGTTCGCCCCCAAGGCCCCCGTTATGGATATGAGAGAAACGCTCCACTCTGTTTCTTCCCAACGTTTGGATACTTCCCGTCGGTCACGGCCCCGAGAGTATGATGTATGTGTGTATTTGACTTCTTTAAACATAAGGGAAGGGAAAGAAGTGGTGGGGTTCGTACCTTTGTTGCGTGAATAAATATCTTGACCAATTCTTCTATTCTGTTTGGTGACTGCAACAAAGCATGTCTCTCGAGCAGAGCTTCACCCGTGTGAGCTTTCGTCCAAGTACTTGTCTTCGAGCACCACTTACCTGATCCAACATTCACCGCCGCCACGTAATCATCAGCAACATAGTTCTCTATCCATTTCCAGTAGATATTGCCCTCACGTTTCGTCTTGGGGTCCGCATGGAGCCGTTTTGCTATTTCGCCATATCCAATGAGGCAGGGCGCCATGGACATTTGGAGAGCTAGCCAATCTTCTGATTGACCTATGTCAAGGACATATCTTTTCACATTAGCTGATGCTAAGCACGCAGAAAACCGAGACTGTACCTTGTGTATGCTGTGCATGCTATTTTGCCTCTATCAGTAAGGTTTGCAGCACAGGAAACGGAAAGTTACCTTGACTCTCCTCGCAAGCTTCAATCTCAGCCTTGGTCATGCCAAAACCTTCGCAGTAATTGATATGTAAGGCCATCTCTCGATGGATATGGCCTACGATACCTGCGGCCTTTGGACGAAATCAGCACAGCCCGCATCGTAGTAAGCCCAGCTAGTCATACCGCCGCAATGTCGTCCATGGATTTGGCCTTGTACGAGGCCAGAGCATTCGCCCTTGCAAATTGCACCTGTTTGGTGTCAGCTACTTCCATTCAAGTTGGAAGGTGACTTTACGAACCAAGTAGAGATAATCCTGTATGAGGTAGTACTTGAAAGACTCCATCGGCAAAGTCCCATCCGCAAGCCCTGCTACAAACGAATGTTCCGTATGCTCGGTCCAAGCTGCCTTGACATCGGGTCGTTCTAGCAAATAGTCTACAAAGTGGCCTCTACAGTAAGAGTGAGCTGTGAACTATGTAAGAATGTGCAGGGATAACATACGGAGAAAATGGTAAAGTGTATGTTGAATGGAAATGGTTGATCGGTCCATTCCCCTTTCCAAATTTTGGAGCCGTTCTAATCCCAGCCTCAACGTATCGACAAGCATTTCTCACTGCTTGCACGACTTGCATACCGTTCGCAAGATTAGACGCAAGCGCAGCTGTTTCCTTAGCTCATCTCTGTCAACATCAAGTAGAATACTCACAAGCCAGTGAGCATCCTGTACCATGAGTATCCTTTGACTTCTGGTATCCAGTCTCAATCACCGTCATCTCACCATCGCCATATAGAATGTCAACCATCACTTCTTTTTCTTCCTCGGTGGTCGCCACTGTGCCATCTCTACGAAAGGGTAAATGTCCACCTTTCACCAGCACATACTTCGGACCTAAAGACTGCATCGTCCGTGCGATATTCTTTAAATCATCCAAGGTCTTAGGATCCTCAACAGGATATCCTGCATCTTTCAGGAGTAACTTTGCTTCCGGTACATTTGGTGTCAATACAGTAGTCTGCAGCAGAAGGAGTTCTCGCAGCTCGCGAATAGCTTTGGAGGGCAGAAGTTGAGATCCGCTAGTAGACACCATGACCTCGAGAGACGTTAAGATCGAGATTCCTAAGAGATCAAAAGGTAGCACGTACAGGATCAACGACTAATGTCTTCACGTGATGTCTCTTGATGGCTTCCGCCACCACTTCAACCGTCTCAGCAGATGCTAGCATGCCTGTTGTATATTGTCAGTATCCTGACTCATGCACCAAGATTAATGCTAAGTATGAATATCATGAGCACAAAATAATCACCTGTCTTCACGACATCAACCCCCACATCACTAACAGACACATCGATCAACTTCTTCACAAACCCCGAGGGAATATAGTGAATATCCTCAACGCCTAATGTGTTTTGAGCAGTTAAAGCAGTCGTAGCAGTCATAGCATAGCAGCCGTGTGCCGCAATGACTCTCTGATCTGCTTCTAGTCCCCTATATAATCCCGCGTTAGTTCATCGATCTTTGCGGCATTGTAGAATGCGAAAATACGAACGCTCCACCAGAACAATCAGAGCCGGCAATGACTAGAACACGTCCGGGTGCCATCTTAAGTGATATGGGTTGGGAATATTACATTTTGAAGGTTAGATAACTGATGAGCAAATTGAACGGGATGTATGCATGCTATTATGTAATCGGAATTACTGGACGGCATGATCAACACGTGCTGGCAGGTATATGTAGGCTAGATTTTTATCTATGGCAGGTCTTTCATATCCTCATTGTTTTCACAAGACTTCGTCATTTTCTAACCATTTTGGATTGTATTTCTTGATAGAGTCATCAAATATATAAGGACATCTATTTCCTCCAGCTATGTTCAGTGATCAAAACCCCAAGCGTAATCATAAGATGACCGCCCAACCTTTAACGACCGTATAGTGAAGGATTTCCAAACCTACGATCCATTCTGACTACCTGGCTTCTCAAGCTGAGCCACAGTAATCTGCTCACCGGTCTCCGATTCATCAGTCCTCTCTTCTCTCGTCTTCACAGCCGCCACCACAATAACCCCCATCCACACCAACCACATAGCACCCGCAATCACACCGTACGCAATCTCCCCCGTTTTAGTGTTATTCGACAACCTCAATCCCAAGCCACCGTTGATAATGCCCAGGGTGATCACCGCACGACCCCACCAAACATGTGGGTAAGTTGCAGGATTCGGCCGACCTCGTCGCTTGTACATGATATGATGAACTAGTCCAGTGATCGGTTGAAGGGCGAGACAACCTGCGACGACGAAGCCGATGATTGCGTGCGAGCTGCCGAGGTTATGCGTCCAGTACGCCAGCCAGGCGGCCAGGCCGAGGGATGTGAGAACGATCATGTAGGTTATCACCATCCACCCGGCATGGAACCAGAGCAGATTGCGGAAGCTAAACATGCGAATCGCGATTGCGCCAGTAGGGAACAAAAGCACGTACGCGAGCGATGCGAGGACACCATGTGCAATAACCACTGTCCTGTAGTTTGATGGGAAGCCCCCAAAGGCATCGGCGCCTGCTGGTGAAGACGCTGTAGATGTCGAGTCTGATCCTGTAGCAACATATGTCAAGAGTGGATTCGCCGAGTTCCCACCTGCTGCACTTTGCAAGTTAAATTTCAAGCCGCCATATTGATCATGAATGTGAAGAGGAGCAGCAGGATCATCAGATGCAATAGCGGGGCCGTTTCTGTATGCCCAAATCCAATGTGAAGCAGGATCGGTGAAGTTCATTGATCCGCCTTCCCAGCTGTTGCAGTTTGAGCCTGTTGGTATTGTGAGATAGTGCATTCTCAGAGGAAAAAGAAGTTGAGAACTTACACCTCACATTGGCAATCATCTGGCCTTTCGAAATTCCCGAACCAGCCAAGAGTGTTAGCTTCGCAGCACTATTCATGCTTGGCTGCGTTTCGCCAACACCAAGTCTAGGTGCAAGCGTAACATTAGTTCCAGCTGCATTTGCGTAGACGAAGAATATATTTGAGTTTTTCATTGCAGAACCTTGACCGAGTGCGACCCAAGACATTGACGTAGGTGCATTCACCCGGAAGTAGATATCTCCTCTACTAGTCGAAGCACTTGATGCTGGAATGTTCACCGCGAAACAAATATTGCTCGAGCAGTAGGAACTGCTCTGGGCATAGATGCCAGATGCTAGGTTGAGTTAGGGCGGGTAAAACTAGCTCGGAAGTAGGTCTAGCATACCTGTACAAAGCAGACCTACAAGAAGCTGTGAGAGGAACATGATGAAGTTGTGAAAGACACGGCTTTGATCCTAGGGGATGGAAACCTGAACTGCTAAGGAGATGCGGATGGAGGGAGTATTGGGAGGTTATATACTTTTCAGAAACCTTGTAACTTACTTCGTATAATTAGAATTGGACCTTCTATCTAGACTCTAGAGGCTGTCTTCCAAGCTCACGCGGTAGGCAGTATTCTGTCCGGGGAAAATGCACGGGGTAATGCATGGGTTGTTAGAAGTGTTCGGGCATTCGAAATGACTACATCCAAATTATCAACAACCAATGATATTGTAGAAGTGACTATATTAATATGATGAAAATGGGGATATAGGAGACTGAACCACAGAAAACCGACAAGATAACCACGCATATGCAACCGGAATCAATCGGGTTAATCCACGCCCATCACCAGTCAAGACAAGGAGTATTAAGGATAAATAGACGGGTAATTTAGGTGGGAGACTACCCAACGCTGCCCGCTAATCGTACCTTGAAGTTATATCGTGAATAAGGTTGAGGGCCAATCAATTAACTCTTCATATATCAGTCGAAATAGCTTCAGAATTAACAGCTCATTTTGTTGACCCACTTGGCGGACAGCAACGCCGAGAATAATTGCTCGACCTTAGGCAAATTCACATTGTCTTGAAGATATAACGCGTGACCTTTACTGGTAGATTTGGCATTGTGGACAGTGGACACATGCTATGATGACTTCAGGAAAAAATATATAAGGTTCGCCTATTCCTCGATTGGTATATCTTCGGGACGATGAGATAACGGGCATGTACGAGTAATATGCAAGCCCAAGAAGCCATTAACTGTACCGGCCCAAATCATGAAACAGTCTGGTTGGCATGGGTATGAATCCTACCACGGGATATCTCTCTATCAATGGCTGAAAGGTCAGGGCCGTCCATGAAAATCGAGAGGAGCACAGAGTTTGAGTTCATCGGGGATGTATAGAGTGCCGGTCCACTGACAGGGTTATCCATATAGCAGGCGTAAGTGTAGTTGGTGAACTCCGATAGATCCTGGTGTAAAGCTGGCCAAGCCGAGTCCTATCCAAATAAACCTGTACAGAAATTTAAAGTGGACAACGGTGTTGGCTTGAGATTCCATTAGACACTTCACTCGAAAATGTGCAGACCATGAGGATTCCACTAGCGGAAAGGAGAGACTTCTCCAGGAAAATTGGTCGTCTCCGCCGACACCAGCCACTGCGAATTCTGCAGACGGGATTGAAGGCGGTTTCGACGCTGGCAGCTGCTTGTGATTTTGGTTAATATCCTAATATCCTAATATCCAGGGACCCAGTTTCTAGATCCAGCAAGTCTCCGATCATGCGCAGCAGCCGCTAATATGCCGACAGCCTAATAGTCAAAGAGTAATCCTACTTCAAAGTTCACACAAGCATGTGAGGCATAGTCAACGGTCGCGACGATCATATGCGGTTATGCAACATACCCGCTTCGGCCTTATTGTTCTGCCAGTAGCCGTCGGATAGTGCCGGAGAGTGCCGGAGAGTACATAACGAGTAGGTGAGAGTAGATAAGGAGTAGGTGAAGATACATTGCGAGCTTAATGAGCAATTTGACGATACGGTCAACGGCTTCGAGGCCCGTTCGGATAATCTTTGGTATGTGTACTACCAGCCATTCTGGGTTGTGTTGCCTGCATTAGTATCTTTCATATACAGTAGGGGTCGAAACACGGCAGCAGTATCTTTTGCATAATCGCGTCTTGTCTGTGATGTTGCAGTGTAGTCCTTCCCGTTATGGATTGTGTAGATAATTAACACGTTGCTTGTTGGCTTGGAGAACTATTTGACATCAGCCTTTCTTCCGAGGGTTGTCGCGTGCGTGCTCGCACAACATGAACGAATGCCAGACAAGTCATATTTGACCGAAGATCTTTTTACCACGAGATTGGTTGTTGGGTTTAAATTGCCGTCGTTCGTGACTATATGTAGTCGTACTTTCAGCTGTGTAAGGAACTTGGAACCTCATATTATTGCCGCGTAGTAACGCCAGCCGACTTCGTGGTGGGAGCTAACGGACGGTTACTTCTTACCTAGAAGGTTGATGAGCGCACCCGATATACCCGCCCAATCCGCCGCCAAACTACCACCCACATGTACCGCCCACCTCAGAATCCCAATCATCGTCCGTTACAGATCTTCCAAACCACCGAAACGCCCAGCGACACACCGGGACCGAAGCACAACAGACAAGCAACAAATCATCACATCATCTCCTCCAAACCCAATGATACAGGGAAACTAATGCACATATCCTGAAGCCATGGTGGATTCCGCAAGGCTAACCAATCACCCACAGCGCATTGCCAATATACCAGCCCGCGCCCCATATTCTTGGTGCAAACATGGCTGCCCTATATATGTAGGAGAGACGAGATGGCTTTCGGGACCGAAGCCACGACGATGTGCAACAATCCCATCTTTCTCTGCTTCTTCTGCCTTGAGCTGGAATCAATTGGTTCCGACGATGAAGGAATCCCTTGTGCGACGCCGTCTTGTTCAGCTTGGGTTAGACTCGATCTTGGGAGGCAGCGCTATTGGGTTCGGTCCCGGAGGTGAGTAAGTGATTATATGTATGCGATACTGGATCAGTATGGGAGCGCTTGCTTAGACTTGGCTCTCTGTGTTTCTTTACTTCCTACCTAAGTTTACCAAGATCAAATGAATGCCTCTTAACCATTCAATTCCAAAGGGCTTCGCATCCCAGGGTTTCAGCCACCTATTACCAGATCTTAGCATCACGATCATCATGCGGAAATGGCTAAGAGGGTTAAGATGGGTGATAGCTCTGTAATGCTACCCCTCATCGACCTTCTCTATGATTGTTCCCCTAGGCCGAGTGTGCAAGGCAGAATGGCATAAAGTCTACCATTGCTCCCATTGCAATGGTGCAACCTTTCTGCTATTGCAGGGTAATTTCACAGTTGGGCACAGTCACCATATCGGACTATAGGAGCCTGGAAGTATATACTGGTATGTTATCAAGCCATAAATTCATATAAGAAGTATTTCCCCGAAAATACGAAATACCTCTGGGTATATTAGACGTAGAACACCTCACACCTTACACCACACACTGTACATTCGACTTATTCCCCCCGCTTTCTCCGATTTCCAGAACCTCTCAGAATTCTCCAGCTAGATGCTGCCAGTACACCATTAAGCCCATATATTGATACCTGATCACCAGTTTCCGAACTCTATATCCGTGCTTCTCCTTGCAACTGCAGTGGAAACCATTCCTTCTATGGATGGAAGAAAGGCTGTGTTTCAATGCATATCCTTATGCTTATGCTGTGCGCCAAGTTCTTTGTTCATCAATATCGTATAATACAGTAATTATTAATGAAGAGCTCTTCCTCTCCTCGTAATGTACATCGTGGCTGGTGTCGTAGATATATATAACTGTAGAATTATGTTGTGTAAGAAAGTATATATCATGTTGATCCGTGAGCTCCTGTGTATCCGATGATTTCCCGGTCATCGTCGACCAATCTGCCATACCTAGGATGAAAGTCAGCACTGCATGTAAGACGGAGACATAAAACCGCGAGGAGCACAACGACATCAGGTGAAACTGACTCAAGCATTAATCTGAAGAACCATACTTCTAGGTCTTCATTTCTGAGCACAAGGTCGGCCCACTCTCTTCCTTGCAGAGCAATCCGTTCTGCTTCCTTCTTCCCTATGTCTTCGCCTGCAAACCAGCGTACCGCTTCGACCCACTCATCGCCCCGCAGGCTTAGGGGAATGTAATGCACCCAAGGCTTCAACCACTCCGCATGCCATTCCCGAAAGATAGCCATCTTGTACACTAAACTCTTGCTCTTCAAGAAAGCGTAGAATCGCCCACTGAAGGCATTCCCATCCATATCAAGGAGATATTTGTATTTCCATGCATCTTGCTGAGCCGCCGGCTCCTTAACATCGAAGAACTGTCTTTGCGCTTCACAGTCTCCAGGATCGCATTGCCCTATGTGGGAGAAGAAAATGTCGAAAGTCTCTTTGAAGTCGCTTCGCGGTATATTCTTCACCTGCCAATCTTCCTGCGTCTCTCCGCCTCGATTGACCAGAATTTTTGCCTGGTCTCCAGCGTTGATTTTCTGCACTACCTTCTGTCTGTGCTGTCGTCTCCAACCGCCGTCACGACTGAAACCACCAGTTGTTGAGCCTCTCCACCACATCTTGTCTTCTTTATTCATCCATGCTCTATCTTCCTTCTCCTCGTAAGGCACCTTTCCATACCAATACCAAGGCGAAGGGTATAGAATATCGGAATATGACGAAAGCTTTGATTGCGAAAAGATTGGGAAAAGATCATGCACCACATTGTATGCGTTGGGTCGGTCAAAGAATCCGAAGGACTCGCTAAAGGAGGGCGATTGGCAGATATCAGAAAATGCAGTCTGGTTGTATACGAAGCCCAGTTCCGTGACAGCGTAACTGGCATAATTGTCCTCCTTGGGTCCATCATCGAGCACTCTGGCAGGGCTGTCGGGCGGGCAAGACATTCTTGAGTGAGTCCAGGTGGGTTGATGGGAGAAGACGTTGAATCTTGTTGTTTTAACTTCTGGCACATGCAATCCATCGCTGACAACATCAAGTGGACGGGGCGACCAAGAATTCCTTGGAGATTCAATTGCGTTGGCGCTCGGCATGTTGCGATCCTTTGCTATGTGTACCAGCCGCGAAAGGTCGTCATATGGCACAACTACTCGAGGCTCGTCATGAATGTTGAAGCAAAGGTCCATATCTGGCAAGTATTTCAAAAACGGCTTCATCATCCCCTCGGTAGCTTCTCGTTGCCATTCATTTCCTCCCTCGATCTGCGTAACCTTCCCTCCTCTAATGTACATCCCTATTAAGTTATTACCGAAGCCCAAAGCTTCCCTTGCCCTCCCTCTTATTGTTGCGGGTTTGAGGCCCCAAAATGGTGTCAACGATGTGTGAATTGAATCGAATTCGTCGATAAGTTGAACTCCTTTAGATTTTGCGAAGTTGAACCATTTGTCGAAGTTAGGTGGAGGAGGAATGCCATATCGTCTTTTGTATTCTACCACTGCTTCCTCGAGTGTTTTCGATTGGCTCGCCTTGACTCTTTCAAAACTCTGCTCGTTGTCCTTGATCAGTTGGTAGATTGGATGGGCAGGTCCAATGTGATAAGATTCTGATTGGGGTTTATTCTCATCTTCAATTGCCGGTCTGCGAGTACCTGGTATAGATTGTTGGTGGTTCGGTTTCTGGAGCGAAGACGTGAAAGATTTCGACGGGTATGGAAAAGGCGTTCGCAGATAGTATATGGAGAATGTAGCAAACGTAAAAATACTAATCAGTATCAGGAATTGGCGAGACTTCATTTTTCGCCGAGTCCTCATGATCATTGCGTTCAGAGAAGGACCTTTTGTTTCATCCTGAGCGTCGAAAGAAGCAAACTGTTCCTGGTGATATTGCTGCTCAGTGCGAGTCAATTGTGTACTCATGCTCGAGCGACGACGAGCACGTCCTGACATCTTATTAAAAGAAGGGTTACAAGTGAATTACTTGTTTTGTACATTCGTACGCGGACGGTACTTTTCGTGCGTACGAAATACTTGCTTGTAGAACTCCCTGGTTTTGGGATAATTACCCTTGTACCGCTCATGCGGCCGTCCTGCCGACTTGGGCCAGAAGTCTCAAGACGCGCATGTGAGTGGGTAAAAAAGCTGCTAGAAGCTGCTAGGAGGTCTAAACGTCGGAGGAAGTTGGGCGGACCTAGAGGATGAGGAGGCGAAGAGAGAGGGGAAAGTATTGTCCTGGTTAAAGAAGGGTTAAGTTGCTGTCAGGGGTAGCACAAGTACGTCCGTCCATTGCAACCGTAGGAACGAACGCGGAAGGATCCTGAAAGCGAACTCCTTGTTTGACCTGTTCTTTCTTTCTTTTCCTTAGATCCTAAGACAGAACAACACTCCGGCTACACACCAAAGGGAAAGGAGAGCGAGGACGCATCCAGACCTGCCACAGTTCTGCATACAGGGTCCTACCAAAAAACCAAGACAAGTATGTCCTACTGCAATAGGGAGCACTTCTTTCAAGCGGTCCAGATCAATATGGACCGCGTGGGTACAATTATCTGCAGGAAGACACGAAAGCGCCGATTCGTAAAGCAAGCCACAAATAAATACGACGACATCTTCAAAGGAAAGTTCCTCAGTGAACAGCATGGACTCCAAGCCGAGAGATAGACCGAAGAACTTATGCGAACATTTTATGTCAATTATTTTTACTCGGCGCACATCATGGGGCAGCAAAGGATTGGCCATGGCTTACGGGCTGCTTCCCGCTTTCGCTTGGGCAGGAACAGGGTTTTCGCACTGTACTGCAAATAAAATATCTAGGCATGGTCACGACATCACGGATACAGTCACAACATCAGGGTAACAACTTACGCTTCAACTTGATCAAGGTGAGCGATAGGAACAACCAAGTGAGATCGCCGCCGCTTAGAATCGAATTGCACAAAATATATAAAAACCGAGGGTCGCAAGTTGTTCCATAGGGGGAAATGTTTCGGAGGAAAGCATCTAGATCACATTGTAAGACAAGTTCCACGATCTGATCATCAAGGTGAAACATCGAGAGCTTGTTAAGGACCACGGATAGCCTTTCAACGTCTCCATTATGATCGAGATGCAGAAGATCTACAACACCATATGCTCACTCACGCGACACTACGAAATCACGACAGAAGTGTTGGCCAAGAAGATAGGATGCATGAGACTGAATTGACTTTTGATGTAGACCCTATCTATTCTTCCCGAGAAGATCTCGAATACATGTATGAAGCATGCACGAAAAGGTCTTCTTCAGTAACCGAAACAAGATTCTACTCTATGCGCGGTATACTCGGACCTTAGATGGCTACTCGCTCATGTCCTTGTAGGTCGACCCCAATGATGTCCCGTTTAGTAGAAGAAACCAAGGATCTTTCCAGCAACGTGCTTGCGTCTGGCCTCCTCGTGGTCCATAATACCAGCGGAGGTGGTGAGGACAATGTGTCCGAATTGACGAGATGGCAAAAGCTTGACGACCCACTTCTCGAAATCGGCGATTTTTACGTTGTATCTTGGGCTGATGACACCGGTCTTGTTGAGACTATGTATTGCGTTAGCAACCTGGCAGTATTCTCAATGTACTTGTCCCAGCTTACCGGCCGTTCAATTGAACAACGATCTTTCCGCTGCGGTGGTCATCGACCTCCTCGAATTCTCCGATGTAGCCTAAAAAGAAGAATTAGTATGTTGCGAAAGATTAAACGTATAACATCAAGGAGTTAAATCAGAGAACGTGTAAGATCCTCGCAGTATGATATATCGGCAACTTAAAGGACTTCGATCGTGTGAGATTGAGACCGTTATCTAGTTATCATGCCGAATGGAAAATGTAGTACTTGTGAAGAAATGTTCGCCTACCATTCTTTTGCATGACCTGGAGGAACTTGACGATGACCTTGGAGCTTGGGTGAATGAGAACCTGACGCTTTCCAGACTTCTCGGCGTTGTTGATGGCGTTGAGCGCATCGTTGAGGACTGAGGTCTTGACCATTTTGGCGGTTGGAGATTCTCAAATAATCTTGTAGACTGAAGATGAGGTATCTAAGGAAATTCGATGTTAGCCTTCATGATCTTGGAGCATAAAGAGTGCCCTCATGATTGACAAGAGGGTTCTAAAGCTCGTGGCGAATATAGAGAGAGCAGTGTCGACATCTTTCGATTGCTATGGTACAGAGCTCATGATTTGGTCGCGGTGATCTTTGGGACTTTTCCTCGACTTCCCCGACTCAAGAGATATACCACAATTACAATCGAGTAGATGTCGATTTACTCCTCCGTGTCAATCATGAAGGGCGTTGCGAAAGGATTGCCATATCGGCGCATGTACGCACCTCTTTGTGAATTTGCGGAAAGGATTGTCGAGAAGGAAAGTTCGTGGACGTGAGGTACGAAATTTTGACATGCACCAAATTAATTTCTGTTGTGGGCACGCTTACTAAGCTAGCTAGCTAGGGTTTCCGCACAGTAAATGGTCGTTTGACAAAAAAAGCCTGGTTCTCGCTAAAGTCCACCACATAACATACATTCAGAGTCGAAGCTAAGTTTTGCAACATTAAATACCATTTACAACATACTCTTCGAGGACCAGAAGATATCTAACAATCACAATCAAGATGGTGAGTTAAACTTGTTGTTCTCTCTCTGCGGGATATCATTTATTCCATGCGCCGTTGACGTACGGGATTTGCGAATCAACAATGGGAATCCCCCACCTTTTTTACACTTGAAGATTCAAAATGAACGATTTGCTCTCAACAGTCGCGCATTAGTTACTAACAATTCAACCAACAGTCTGACGCAGAAGAGCCTACTTCCCCCGTTGTCGAGAATGCCGAGGAGGTCGAAGTCTCCGGAGATGCTGAGAAGGGACAAATGTCCGTCATCGACGCATTGAAGGGTGTTCTCAGACTCGCACTCATGCACGATGGTCTTGCCCGCGGGCTTCGTGAAGCCTCAAAAGCTCTCGACCGTCGCCAGGCACACATGTGTGTTCTCAACGAAGCCTGTGAGGAAGAAGCCTACAAGAAGTTGGTAGTTGCGCTCTGCTCCGAGCACAAGATCCCGTTGATCAAGGTCCCGGATGGAAAGCAACTGGGTGAATGGGCTGGTTTGTGTGAGTACTTCTAGGTTCGCCAATATTTGTGCGCGTCACTAATTCGTTGCAGGTGTCCTGGACCGTGAGGGAAACGCACGCAAGGTTGTCAACTGCTCTTGTGTTGTTGTTAAGGACTGGGGTGAGGAGTCTCAAGAGCGCACTCTTCTTCTCAACTACTTCCAGACCGAACAGTAAAGGCTGATTGGGGGAAATGGAGTTTCCGGGGCGAATAGACATTGTCCCATGTAAAGGACTTTTCTTTCCAAAAATGTACTCTATACCTAGGATGCATTTCTGGTGGCAATGACATTGGCATATGGGGGAGCATCAAATTCAATGACTTGAAGGAAGCATGCAACTCTCTTAATACTGTGAATGATCTTTGAGCATATCATATTCGAGGAACACATCTTATCAACTTCAAACAGTAAAGCTTACATTCTACCGAAGGAGTGTCCGAAGCTGATGACCTCCATGTCCGCAACACCATTACGCCTGCTTAGTTGACGTCTTGCCTTCCCTCAATCTTCCGAGACCGAAAGCTTTGGCTATCTAGCCCCTAACATTCTAGCGAATCGACTTACAGTCCGACTTGTTTCCTGTCTCTCGCAGTCTCTCATGTCTACTTC
>LLKJ01001525.1:0-11275 GCA_002242865.1 Clarireedia sp. CPB17 | reverse complement strand
TTTCCATCCATCCATCCATCAAGATAGATAGATAAAGGAGTTGTGACGACGACAAAGACGACGAACGAGTCAAGTCATAGTCATAGGCGCCAGAATGAAGGTGGGGCGGGAGGAAACGGAACCGGCACCTCTGTAGAAGAGGGTTGTCTCGTGATAGATCACAGAACTGAATCTCTCTCTAGCTTCCCACTCCATTCCATTCCATCACATCCCCTCACTTCCACACCAAAGATAAGAAAGCAAGAAAGAAAGAAAGAAATCGCGACTCGCGAACCCCTGTTTCATTCATCCTCTCTCTCGAAATCAAGTAAAAGCAGCATACGCACATCCCATCCCACATCCCATACCTCTCCTACCCACGACCTCACAATTCGCGCGATAAGAAGCAGAAGCAGAAGCAGCACAGAAACGCACATCCCCATCTCCCATCTCCCTTCCCAAATTCCCCTCAAAGTAAAAACCAAACTCACCACCATATCACACCACACAATCCCCATCCCCATCCCATCCCCTACCCACTCGCAAGAAAAAAAAAAACAAATGCCGTAATCTCACCATATCCGCATCCGCCCCTCCTCAAACCCCGCACCCACACCTGCCGAGAACCGCATTACGCAATCCCCCCCTCCTACCACTACCACCAACTCACGTGCGGCTGCTTCCGAAAACGCATAAATTTTTCTTTTTGTTGACCCAAAAAAAACGTGTATAACAGTCAGTCACTTCGGGATTGGATATGTAGAAGACAGAGTTTAAAAAGTGGAGTTTTTGAGCTTATAGAAGCACGAAGGGTAGATTTTTAGGGGGGGCGGTACTGTAGAATGGAGAAGGTAGGAAAGGAAAAATGTGATATTTGATAACTTATATGACGAAATTCTGTTTGGGTAGGAGAGTTCGTCGAGAGAATAGCACAGCCGTATGTTACACAAGCAAAATGGGTATATTCCGTATGCGAAAGGGGGTTTATTGTGATTGATGAGAGATAGAGAGAGACACGTGGGGAGATGTGAGCAGTGGAGTGACTCTACGGTTCTCGAATGGGGGAGGGAAGAGGGGAGTCTACAGCAGAAAAGGAGATATGATAGATGACCATGGGTGACGATGCTGGTTCGTTCGGTGGTAAGGCATGAAAAAAAATCAAGATTGATAATTTGGCTTAACCTCCTATGCGAATCCTCCATCGCCCTACTCCGAAGGCGGCTTCCATATAACTGCGGTGGTATATGATCAATGTGCGTAGTAACACTCCGGAGGATTTTATCCAAGATTAATCATCATCAACGACAACAGGTGTACAGTACAGGATGTATGTGTGAAAAGCTGGTAGGTCGTACAAGCCCGCATCCATGTTACCGAGGTGACAAGTAATAAGAACAGCAGCAGCAATAACAGACCAAGTATTCCGGATCCCCTAGGAGAAGTTTCATGCAAAGCATAAAGGCTCCGGCAAGGAAGAGAAAGGCCAGCAATGGGGATATAGAACGACGGGCCTACTACGACATGCTGTATAGTCCAGCCTTTGCGAAATATGGCCCGGTCATGCCGGAGGTTGTATCCGCGCAGCGGAAGCCGGGCGTGTACAAGAATTGAGGCGAAAGTCTTCGCGAAATGTGTGTATAGGAGCTTCCCCGAGAGGTAGCTGCAGGTAACGTTCTTGACTGCTTGCCCTGTCTGGCCATGGCCATGAGTGGCAATGTTCTCGATTCATCGACACGACTCCGATGCAAAGACAATGCATATGTCGTGCGACGTGGTAAAACGAGAATTGAAAGCCTGAGTCAAAGCTCGTCTCGACGACGAACACTTTCGATACATGTGTTATCCGCTTACCTTGATGGTTCCGCCTTGTCTTCCACGATCGTCAACGGGGCACGCAGGTATGTGGCGATAAAACCTATACAGGCCGGTTGGGATTGCTTGTTGATCCATCCCGCTGGCGAAAGTCGAGGTTTCAAAAAAAGGCTGGTGGTGATTTCTGTGAGAGGTGTGGTTGAAAGGCTGGCAGAGTTTTCATTGCTTGAGTGGTCGCCACCACATCTAGCCCTCCCCCTTCATGTGCAATTTTCCAAAAATGGTAAGGAGCTTGCTGCTGATTCGACTTTTCACCACCTAATGGTGTGATGGACCGATAATTAGTCAACCAGTTGGAAGCATCGCAATATAGTAGCTTCATGTGCGATTTGCTAAAATTCCAACCATGATAGCATCTGGCGTGATCAACGTCGCACGCCAGCACCCATGTAGGAAGAAAGCGCTTTTTTTGTGTTCCTCGAAGGATATTTCCTGTTCCTCGGGTTGCACAGTGGTGGGAATACAGAAATCCTCTACGGATCTCAACCGAATATGCCGCTTATACATACCTGGTACTGTAGCCTCGGGCGATATACATCCTTCTGGGCGAAATCGCAACCATGAATTTATGTTGTGACTAATTGTCCAATATGCTGCCGAAAGCGCCCACCGAATCAATGAATCGATATAATGCTTCGCCCACGCCATGTGTCTACATGACCTGCCTACCAATAACGAACAAAGCGCAGCTTCACCCATGCTTAGAGTCATTCTTTCTTGCACATGAGGACGTGAAGCGTTACGTGACACACAAGCTGGGGTACGAATGCGGGGAAGGATAGCTCTAAGAAGAAGCTACGCCCTCTGTTTGGTTTTCCTGTACCCTGGCTAAGAGGTAAAAATGAACATTCTAGGTAAGAACATTTCTATCATATTCCAAGGTCGACTTAAATCGTCGTCGTCACTGCAAGTCGGAATGTGTGGGTGGGTCAATGTATCATTGGTGGTTCAAAATACAGTACCTCTGAGTCTGCTGCAACCTGTGCAAGAGCTGCAGGCATCCAAATCTTGGACATTTTCCGGACACAAAATCCATGACTTAAGAGGTACCAGATGATGTAGGCATGAACTGGATCTCATCCACCCTTGAATATATCTGCGCCGTTGTGGATCGTAACTTTTTGTTCCTGGAGTCCCTGCAGCTAGGAGAAACTTCGAAGCTATGCCTTCAATCAAGATGCGTACCATAAAACGAACGATTTGGACCTCCCTTTAAGACGCCAATAGCTGTGCCTCGCAGCATATGTAGCGTCACGGAGGATTTGAGATCGGTGCGAGTGGAAAGAATCCTACCACACTGCGAGAGTCCTGACAATTGGTGTTTCTGATAGCGCGCGAATATGCGACAAGAGATAACGATATCCTGGAATACCAAATTTTGGTGTAGCCAATAGAAGTATAGGAAAGTTAAGTGGCAGGGTGGATGAATGCTTGGAAAGGATCATCGTCGGGACTCGATATGCCGACATTGATATACTCTCAAATGCTTGGAGCCGAAAGGGATGGTAGCTTCGAAGCCTGTATGGATGCAACGACAATGTTAAGTTGAAATTAGACATCCAACCAACCATGGCAGCAGACCGATTAAGCTTGACATGTCTAAGATGCCTCCTCATACGGCACGGACATCTCGTACTGATGAAGGCAATGCTCCTGGCAGCCGACCTGGAACCGAGAAAACTCCGCGCATTGAAGCCATTGTAGGATGGCGAGGATGGCTCGTGATGGTCACCGACGACTTGGGAACTTGGGTCTGTGCCAGTTCGTGAGCTTCAAAGCAGCGACAGGAATTGTGCTGAAAATCATGGCAAGGACGGGACAGAACAACGTGGGGGCTTGCGTGTCCCTTGTCGAAAAGGAAGGTTAAGTGCGGACCTGGGGTCGAAGAGGCTAGGAGGAGGTGCATGTTCATCCCAGTCGTGGCCAATGAGACTATTGAAATCAACGGGGAGCCATCGCTCAGTTGACCAATAGAAGTGCGCGATGAATTCTATCAGATTAGCGATGCATTCCGTGTCGCAGTCGTAAATTGGCGTTTGTGGGGGAAAAGAGGAGTTCGTGGATTTTACGAGGAAATAAGTTTAGAAGGAGACCAATATGTATTTTCCCAAAGCGTGTCTACTAGTACTGGAGGAGCACGGCTATGACTGCAATCCGGCCCCTTTCGGTCATCTAGATGCACAGCTCTGCAGCAAAGATACCGTCTCCTATGGAGTCCGTTGGATGCGATTGGCGTCGTGATATTGTGGTCAATGTAAGTCATGAAGTCATTGACGGTTACCCTAATTACTCCCAAATTATTGTAAAGGAGACCGTGGGGGACTAGAGGGACTAGAGGGATAGACCAGACAGACCAATTTGCCAATCTCACGATGCCTCAGGGTAAGCTGAAAAGGATGACAAATATACAGTGGGGAGAATTTTTGGAGTCTGGCGCTCTTGCCGCGAAAAATACAAATGGTGCGAGAGACTGATTTGCGTGCACGGTGCAGTTGGAACCGTAGAAATGGTATGCACGCTCCACGAGATAGGGTTGGCAATTAGATGCTTTACTGTAGTCCGTATCCGTCCCCTGCTCAGCAATTTAGGGAGCAACAGACGAACGTACGAGCGTACGAGCGGACGAACGATATTGATAACGACTGCAGGAAGTCGTGGGATGAGAACGAAAAAGCGAGAGACACGACGATATGCTTTTGGCACGCAGCGGTCCATTCTATCGCTGCAGGTCTTCCATTTCGACTGATGACACTCTACGGTAAAATGTAGTGCTTATGCTGACAGACCATCAGGCCATATTAATCCCAAATCATTATTTCAGCCGAACGAACTCGTGACATTGGTGACACGAACGAGGAGCTGAAAACCAGCTTCCTTTGACGAGAGACGGTGCCGGTCACACCGAGGCTTTTCTCCCGTGCTTGGGAGTTTCCCGAGTCTCAGAGTCCCGTCCGATCAAGCCGTGAGCCGTGTTCTACTGTTATTGAGCTTACATCGGATGGAGCTGCTGTGTTCGTAACCCCACTTCCTTCACATTCAGCCCATGCTATGATCATCAGCCAGGAATTGATCCTTTTCGCCCATATACCCGCTTCGAATAAAGTATCGGGAAGAAAGACTGGTCTGGATAATGCGAAGTTATGCTTGGTGTTACATGGAACTTACCAGCCTCGTGGAGAGCTATAATGATAATGGGAACGGGATGTCATCTCGACGGTGTTTGGACGAGAGCGATGTTGCTCTGCATAGAAGTCGTGAACGTGGGGTTAGTGTCGCCATCATGATGCACAATGCTGTTCCTCCATAGTGTTTTCCGGGGAACATTGCATGTCGTAATGACTTGTCAGAACATGTTCAATATAGCAGAGTCAGACTGCAGTCCTGAGGAGCAGCCTTTGAATGGGCCGTCGTTGAACTTGGACGCATGTATCACTTACAAAGTGGCATGAGGTGGATAACACGATTGGACATAGAATAGATGCAAACTGTGTACGCCCATAACCCCACATCTAATGTTGTGAAATTACCAGCAGCATGACCAGCGACGTTGTAATGCAGGGGCGCAGAGGCGTAGCACGCACGCAGCCTTCTTCTGAATCTTCTCGAGTTGCCGTCTCTATCGGGCTGGGAGCGTTTCGTACATCGTCGCTCCATTGTTGATGATAAGGAGAATTAATAGGATCACTAGGGGACCCGTCCGAGATGGATAATCACGGCTCGCAAATAGATAATGTTCGCGAATATATCCCCGTTTTCGTGATAGCCGCCACCGCAACAAAGTGAAAGTTATTTTTACTCGAGGTCCAGAATATGAACAATGCTTTAGCTGTAGTTAGTAGAAGTGGAGGTGTATTGGCTGCCGCTTTTGTTTGATTGGTTTCCCCTTGCCAGATGCAGACAGCAATCCCTAGATGATTATTAATTATTGAGTTTCCAGATCGATGAGACGGTACCTAGATGGAAGCGCAAGGCTTTGTACCAAAAGTCTGGAGAGCTGTTGTCTAGCGCCGAAAAATTCATTGGCTAAGAAATTACTAGTGTATATCTTGAAAACTACGCATGCAGGTTTATGTTTGAAGTGGAGAAGTTCATACCAACAAGGCCAGATCAGATATTAGGCCTCTACGCACGAGGCTTTAGGTTAGGGAGAAGTCCCAAATGCCTCTCTGAAAGAGAAACCTGTGACGTAGAAATACATCTTTGAGACTTGTCGCAGCTACGGGGTGGAGTGTTGTGTAGGATCTGAGCTTTTTGAAGCGTGCTGCATCAACCGGTGCCCAGATGGAGCCTTTGAACGACTGTTCGTGGTGGTTGAAGATGACTACTCACGGGTCACGATTGACTCCCATATGAGACATACGATGGGAAGAGTACGCAAAGGCATACCTACCACGAAGGCATGCGGATAGTAGCAGTGTAACCATGGGTTTCGTACTCCTGTACGCCGCGCAATTTATGACTCGATGAACGGTGACTCAATGTGGTGATATTGGAGCACACACCTATTGCCGATCTTGCTTCTGGTAACTTCCTTGAAGATACAAGTACGGCTACAGCCATTATGGAATGCGGATGGTACCGAACGGGAACTCGTGGTTTTGCTCATTTATGGAGCCTTTTGTGTCGTCCCGACAGCGGTATGGTACGAAGTACAGTGCCAGTGCATTGTTGGCTTTCTCCAGGAAATGGGGGGAAAGCTCAAGGATAATCGAGCATCGAGCATCGAGATACATGTCGACGCGGGCGCTACCAAATCAAGTAAGGTTGTAGATTGGAATGCATAACGCCCTTATGGGTGGTTGGAGATTCGAAACCAAGCGAAAATACCTCTCTCTGGCAACGCGGATGGGTAAAGTGAGTGCATTCGCATCTGGGCGCTGCCGCAGTAACCATTTATTTTGGATATACAGGCAGATGAGACCTATGCCCCATCCCTACTCCCACTGGTCTGGGTGACTCCTCTCTTCATCAGCACTACTCGAAGAAATTAATTGCTCACGCTGGCACTAGTCCCAAGAATGATTACTGTTGCCCTTTAATCCCATGGCTGCATTATTGGCATCCCCAGGCTGTCGCACGCTCAACCCAGCCCAGCGGTGCAGAGCAGTATGGAGTACAGATGATCGTGAGCGATCGTGATAGGTGGGGCGGTTCTGAAAGTCTTTGACGCTCGATAATTTCTTGCACGGCGCATGCTACCCTTTGACTCCCTCGATTTGCTCGATAGTCTATGATTTCGAGATTTCGCGATTTCGAGCTGTCGCGATTCCGAGACTGGTGTCATCTAGTTAGGCACTGCTTCGCCAGCCTTATCACATTTAACTCGGAAATCGGGACGTTCTCTGGAAATGAAATGACTTTAGGGCCAATCTTTCGCTATTCGCGCGAGGTTAGCGATGGAAAATTGTGCTAACCCCCAAATTCTGCCCTGCTAGTACAGTGCAATCTTGGAATCTTGACCCTCTTTCTACCAAGTACCAAAGTTTCTGCCCTTTGAACAGCGGCCCGTCCTTCGATCTGGGATTGATGGAAGAGACTAGAAACCCTGTACCTGTCCATTGAGATGGGATTGGTATTGGCATTGGGAAACACGGAAGCTAAACTTTATACAAATATACGAAGTACGAAGTACGAAGCACTCTGATTGTAGTGTAGCCGGCGCTCTGGGCCGAAATAATGGAGACAGGAATATTTTGGGCAACGGGTAGATGTGGATAAGTTATGGACCTGATGGAGAAAGTCGCACATCAGGTATCGAAATGACGATTCTTCGACCCATTCTCCTCCTATTTCTTCCGGCGTGAGATGAGCCTTGCAAGATGGGAGTTGTAACAGACCTCCACCAATCTTGGAAATTTGTGCCCCGGTCCAAAACTTTTTACGAGAGGGGACGGAGACCTGCAACAGTAATAAGGTCTGCAACAGGTCGACGGTATTGTAATTGTAGTACGCATCATGGATTGGCAGACTGGCAGTGTTGATTCCTTTCGACCAATTTCCATTCCAATGAAACCCATGAACAGAAGGCTCCTGCAAGGACACAAATGCGGGATACCTGAGAAGCTGCGAATCTGAGAATCTGAGTATCCACTTAAAATTCGCTCTTTCAAACACATCCCACGTCGCCGCTACAACAAATCAAACAGCTCAAGAGCGGCCACGATCCTGAAGCCCAGATATGAAAGAAAACCGGGGTGGTTATGCAGCTGCCACCAGTCATATGAGAAGGATAGAAAGCTTCCAAGCCTTCATGGGTGAGGATGATCACGAAGCTATTAAATCGACCATGGATTTCACCCACAGATTTCGTGAGCAAATAATGTATGAGCCTAACCATAACAGGGTCGAACAAAGGTGCTAAGTAGCGCTAGGAAACAACTATCTGGAATGAATTTCCCTTTTTTTGTGTTTTTATGTTTTTGCACCCGTGTACGGACCGGAGTGCGCCACAAAACTCGCACCACACACGCACACCACACCACAAAGCACCCACACACACCAAAATCTGCCTGCATATTTTTTCCCTCTTGCCTAGATGGACAATGCTGTGATACGACGGGGCACACCCACACATGCACCAGCTTCTTAGCTACTTCCGTACAGAAAGCAGACTAAAGGGTTTTCTTTCAGGGTAGATTCGCACTAACTTCTCAGTGCATATCTTGCCATTCAAATCTGTGTCAATCTGTGCGCTTGACCGAATGCAGCGAGGTGGAGCAGAACTCGAGAATTTCCCATATTCCCATATTCCCATATTCCCATCAGGGAGTGTCTGCAGAAAAGACAGAGCGACAGGCATTAGCTTTAGTCCTATCTGCAGGACCCAGACAGGCCACACTGCCCACACTACCTGTCCATCCCGGTCACTCTAACTTCACCCCCCCAACTCGCTTCAGTCGTGTATATGGATCAACCTCTGCCCTCACATTTTCGAACCTCATACTCATATCACCAGCTACCACTCTCAACTTCCTATATCTTCTCACTACAGCCTTTTAATCACAGACTTGAGTGACACCATTCATCGACTCAACTTCGTCATCCATCACTCCCTCTTAAAATCACCTCATCCACCCCAATAATTACACCAGGACTTCGCTGCACACTCGCATAGGACAAAAGCTTTCCTCCTCCACTTGGTACCCGCGGCTCCACCTTGCTCGTCGAGTCACACCATAGCTTACCTGACCGAGCTTCTGTCTACGACACAAATCAGACAACACAGCATTCTTCCATACTGTTGAAATTTCCATAAAGAGTCATCCTACGATTTCGAGAATTTTCTCGTACATCAATTCGAGCCTCCTTCATCGCATCGCATCAATCAATCTTCACTTCACCTCACACAACAAACAAACAATCAACAACAATGTCTTTCGATATGGATTGGTCTCCAGACTTCTGTCTTGCTTGTGACAGACAAACAGATGGCAGGGCTTACTGCTCAGAATCGTGCCGTCTTGCAGAATACGAAAAGTCCTCCCCGAACGAGAACTCCACTCCCTCGTCTCCTTCATCACCGCGAGGATCAATGTCCTGGCCTTCCAGGTCCAATGGCTTCTACATGGAACCCGCGTACAACTTCAGCAATGCTCAGCCTTACGGCACAACCCCATCGAGAAGCTCTCACTTCTACCAACCATCCAGACCACAACTGTCACCAATCACAACAGCAAGCAAGCCAGTCCTGACACCGTCGAGCTCCCAGTCAAGCCTCTTCTCCATGCAAAGCACTACATCATCTACTAGCTCCGAACCCGCACAGCTCTCAGCCGAATCGAAGAAGGCATTGAAGGCATACGCCATCTCATTCGATCACTCCCGATACTCAAGAAGACAATCGACTCAATAAGCGACATCTTCAATAATCTCTTTCTTCCCTACGAAGTCTAAATCATACAATCTCATCTCGACTTAGCATTTGCACGGCGTTCTCATCGGTACAACAGTTTCTCGTCATGATACAATTACAATACCCTATATCTCTCACATATTCCTTCGAGCAAGGGATCGGCGTTACATCTCACAATATACGATATCTATCGGTTGTTGTACAAAAAGTGTTATCTGGAGTTATACATCACCTTTTCTATATCTGTTCTGGGGGCATTCAAAAAATCCATTTTCCTTGGGTCTATCTACGCATCGGAGCATCATCAGAACGCAATTATCATTACTACATTTTTTCTTGAATCTCGACATCTTTCTTACTACATCATGGGCATATTGGACATTGGACGGCTATTGGGAAACATCAGAATCAGACTTTGGGACAAATCTGGACTGGGCGGCAGCGTTGGAGCAACAAGTTCTTTTCTTGGGTTAAGGGATATCCTCATCGTCAATTGTGTATGGTGAAGGGGCGCTATTTTCATATTCTCTTCATTCATCATCATGTTTTGATTTTCTTTGTCTCATCGAATTTCCTGAGCTTTGAAAAATAGGCTTCAGCGTTGTCGCGATAGTTTTTCGATTTAGCAAGGAAGGGATGGATTGATGGCATGGGAAAGAGGGGGATATGCATGTATCACATCACCATACTCATAAGTATGTGGGGTTCGGGCGGCGGAGGACAGGTGGAGATGGAGATGGAAATCCAAATATCTCACTCATCCAACCAACAGTGGTCGATGGTGAGGTAAGACGAGACAGCTTAGTTAGCAATGAACAAGAAAGAAAAAAATAATAAACTCTCAACTTTCAGGTTTCCTATCGGAGTTCACCACCGCAATGGGGTGATCCGAGACGTAACTAAGACCACCACAAAAAATTCATCGTCCTATTCAATTTGTGCTTGTGACACCCTTCTCATGTGATGCATTTTTTTGATCATTTCCTTGCAGAATATGGTGGCTTGGAAATAACAATTTGTTGTTTCATCTTTTCATGCCGTTATTCCCCAGGGCTGACCTGACCTTACTCTGGCCCAGTAATGTGGTAATGCGTACCGTCTTACGGACCTTTTGGCGCCGTATATTACGTCTTCGAGTGGGTGCTCGTCGTACTTCGTTCCTGGGCCTGACATGACCTGATCTGAGCTTATGTAACACAGCGCAGCACAGCGAAAATATTCTGATGCGGCGACTTCCGAACGAAGGAAGGAAGGAAGGGAGGGCAGGACAGAGCGCTTATTTCGGATTACTGTTTTTTGTTACTGGTTTTTTTTGGGCTGGGTCGGTCATGCTTCTTTTTCGTTTTTTTTTCTTACTCTGCGACGGACGTTTCTTACCTTACCTTACCTTACCTTACCTTACCTTACCTCAGATACTTGAGGCTGGGGCGGTCTACGTTTTCTTGCGGTGGATGTGGCGCGACTTTTTTCATCTCTTTGCGCCTATTAAGCTAACTACAGGATTAGTTAGGTCAGCCAGCTGGCTCGCTACTATAGAGCCAAACTCAAAAAGATAGAGAGAGAGAGAGAGAG